>JAOBRD020253034.1:21389-41425 GCA_027575215.2 Hydrozoanthus sils
TCATTGGAAATCCTTAATACCAATAACCGTGCACTGCCGTGGGTTAAACACCATTGAGAATCCTTAATACCAATAACTGTGCTCTACTGTAGATTAAACACCATTGAGAATCCTTAATACCAATAACCATGCTCTGCTGTAGATTGAACACCATTGGGAATCCTTAATACCAATAACCGTGCACTGCTGTGGGTTAAACACCATTAAGAATCCTTAATACCAATAACCATGCTCTACTGTAGATTGAATACCAATAACCATGCTCTGCTGTAGATTGAACATCATTGGGAATCCTTAATACCAATAACCATGCACTGCTGTGGGTTAAACACCATTGAGAATCCTTATATAACCAATAACCGTGCACTGCTGTGTATTGAACACCGTTGAGAATCCTTAATACCAATAACCATGCTCTACTGTAGATTAAACACCATTGAGAATCCTTAATACCAATGACCATGCTCTGCTGTAGATTGAACATCAATGGGATTCCTTAATGCCAATAACTGTGTTCTGCTGTGGATTGAACACCATTGAGAATCCTTAATACCAATGATCATGCTCTGCTGTAGATTGAACACCATTGAGAATCCTTAATACCAATAACCATGCACTGCTTTGGGTTAAACACCATTGAGAATCCTTAATACCAATAACCATGCTCTACTGTAGATTGAACACCATTGGGAATCCTTAATACCAATAACCATGCTTTACTGTAGATTGAAAACCATTGTGAATCCTTAATACCAATAACTCTGCTCTACTGTAGATTAAACACCATTGAGAATCCTTAATACCAATAACCATGCTCTGCTGTAGATTGAACATCATTGGGATTCCTTAATGCCAATAACTGTGCTCTGCTGTAGATTGAACACCATTGAGAATCCGTAATACCAATAACCATGCACTGCTGTGGGTTAAACACCCTTGAGAATACTTAATAACAATAACCGTGCTCTGCTGTGGATTGAACACCATTGGGATTCCTTAATACCAATAACCGTGCACTGCTCTGAGTTAAACACCATTAAGAATCCTTAATACCAATAACCGTGCTCTGCTGTGGATTGAACACCAGTAAAGAAATAACAACCTTAACTTTCTCAGTGCCAGTTATTTCGGTAAATTCCTCCAACTAGAATGCATACATTTCATCGGGCGAGTTTTGTTTGATCAATTCTCATTTTTTCATTACCAAATGCCTTATTTTGTGTATGTTATGTAAGGAGAAGTAAGATATTGATAACTGACTGAGACAGAAAGGGTTAACAGCTTTTTGGTGGCTGCAACCTTACCATGTTGCTAATTTGGTCATCCTAGCCATTATCCCCCGTGCAATGTTGTATCAATGTCAATGCTATACTGCACAACAACAACTTGTGCACCATTTTACATAATGTAAGTTGGAGTTAGCTCAACACTGGTGCGTAACCTTTTTAGATCCATTGTGAAACTGCTGCGCATGCAGTACTTCTGGTCAGCAGCATGTTTTGCTTGTAGGTGGTAACTATGTTTTCTGGTGTTCTTTTTAAGTTTGGTTAATAGGCCATATCCGATTTACGTTCCACTGCGCACAAACAAAACCCTCAAGTCGAGACTAGGTGCTACAAAATATAGCAAATGTATGAAAGTGAGCACCTAGGTTTTTTTATTGTGAGCAGTGGAAGGTAATTCGGAAATGGCCTGTTGGCTGAGTATGCTCAAGGTTTCATTAACGTCTTTTCTTTTTTTGGACGTCCATGTATATTAAATGTAAGGACTCCACGAAAACCTTGAAGTCTTCTTTCAAGCGTTTTACGGTTTGTTTTTGTATATCCTAAAGGTTTTTATGAAGTTCTGATAGTTACTGGAAGTTGAAATTATTTCGGATTGTTTAATGGGTTCTCGAGACTCCCAAGGTGCATGTTAAATAATCTTAGTATCAGACTTTCCGGGAAAGAGGGAGGGTGTGGGGGGTAGGGGGGGGGACTCAGTTTACATGTAAAGCCGCCAACATTTAAGAACCTTTTTTTGCAGTTCTTTATCATCTCAAGTTTGATTTTCTTGATGTTTTGATAGTTGGGAAGAAGTTATTGTAAATTAGTTCGAAGATATTTTATAATAAGCACCGGTTGTTGTTTGATTCTATAGTTTGCCAATTCTATGTTGAATTATTCAAGTTAAATGATTTCAAGCTTTGGGGAATATTGTATCTTCTGAAACTGTCGAAAGACAGTTCAAGACGAGCAGAATGATTGGTCACTTTACAGGGTTTCAACAACTAGTTGAAGTTGAGTTATCGATGGCTTATAACTGTACGAGCAAGTCATTATTTGGTGACCTGTTTTCTATCCTTTAACATAAGACTGTCTGGATTTGACTAACGTTTTGAGGCAATTGTTAAGATTTGTAAACATTAAGTTTGATGTTTATTCGCGGGAACTCACTTCAAATACAACCCACAAATAGTTCAATGATGTTGTTTGGGAGTCAAGATATTACTTATAGCATTATAATAAGAAATATTACATAATATATGCAAATTAATATTATTTAAAGTCAGGGCTCCCTGTTTAGAAAAGCTTCACCTTCACTTACAGGCTGCGAGGGGAAAATAGATTAATTGGAAACTCCCGAAGTATTTTTGTGCATTGATTTTTGGTCTAGAAAATATACTTATTAAAAGGAATGAAACTCTTTTGTTTTCCTTCTTGTTGCTTACGTAATACGTCCTTGAGTGTACATTCCCAGAGAGGGTGCATGGTGGGGCTTTGATCTGTGTCAATGTGTAGTCCCGTCGGGGATGGATCGGTGATGGTAGAACTTTGATCTTGACTCTAAAAAGATGGGAAACTTGAGGCCGATTCGTCCAGAAATGTTTATAACGTTTGTTATTAGAAAGAAAACTGAAACTTGACTCAGAAGTCAAAATAACGTTAAAGTTGTGTTTTCAAAAGCTACAATAGTATCAATATATGATGTTACTTTAGGCCTCGGACAACAGTTTTTGATATTTTCGTTTAGAATCAAACTGTTAAAAAAGAAAAACACCATTGACTCGGCTGACTTTGTAGTTTCTTTGTTTAATGTTAACATGCATTTACAGTCGGTAATTTCAAAGCCTTTGTTCAAAAACCGAAGAAAAACAAAAAATGTGAAAAATCGTGATTTTTACAAAGACAATGATTATTTTAATCGAATTCGCTAGCCAAGTACTATCGAGACTCTGAACCTCTTGAGTTTCATGACAATAGCATATATTGGTATAGAAAGACAATACTCTCCCCGAGCCAAAAGAACTCCTAAAACTTGAGCCTTGTCTGAATAGGGTTAGAATTTATTTTTTCCAACTGATGGCGTCACTAAAGTGCATGGTTCAGGCAAATTTGCATATTTTAAAATCTGCTGCCAATCCATAACCTTTGGATGAATTTGAACCAAACTTGCACCGATGATCTATCTACTTCATCTACATCATCGGCCGTTTAGCTTGAATTCATCCAAAGGACATGAATTGGCAGTAAATTTAAAAACAAAGAATAAATACTTGATGATTCGTAATTTTTAATCAGTCATTGCCTCAAACTATACACTGTACGTATTCTTGTCCTGGAGCGTACGTATTTATTGCAAAACCTTTGGCTTAGTTTTCCGATTTTCATCCGATCTAAAACACAGAAAAAAGAACGATTTAAGAACAATTTGAGGCTCAAATCGCCAACAAATTTTAAGAGCGACGAGTCGTGGCCAAATTTACTGGTTCGTATTATTTTGTACAAAAAGGTCTGTGAAGTGTCTGACTAATTAAGTAAGTGGAGAGTAACGTATAACCTTGACAAAACCTCAAATCTTCACTGCCGGTGTAGCACGCGAACCTTCGCTCGAAGCAACGCCATCGGAAATTCAAAGCTTACAAAATTAAATTGATTTGACCAACTTGCCGAGGTTTTTCATTGCTTTGAGGCCTCTGTTTTCCTAGTATGACGTGCGAGATTACTTAAGAATTTACAATTTACTTCCTTCCTACATGACTTCAAGTGCTTATAAAGAACAGCTGTATTCAATCAATTCACTTGCTTTTTTTTCTTTTTTATGCTTTTCATGCTTTGGTGTAGTTGCAAATGGACTTTCTATTTAAAGACTTGGAGCACTGTATTGAAAGAGTTGTAACTTCGAAAACGTCAAGTCAGTTACAGGTGCAACTATGAGTTGTTATAATGAGCTCGAGTCGCAGAATAAACTTCTAAAACTGCC
Source organism: Hydrozoanthus sils (assembly GCA_027575215.2). Classification (NCBI taxonomy): domain Eukaryota; kingdom Metazoa; phylum Cnidaria; class Anthozoa; order Zoantharia; family Hydrozoanthidae; genus Hydrozoanthus; species Hydrozoanthus sils. Next base: position 25,632 of record JAOBRD020253034.1, read on the forward strand.
TAAACTACAAACGAAATACACCGATCTGAACTTGCTGCCACGAGAAACCGTTTTTATTCGTTGTATGTACATCTAAGTGATAAACTCCCAGCTGTCCGTTCTCTCCTAGGTCAAATGTTGTTGTTTTTTCAGTTGTTTCATTTTATTAAAGTATATTAAGTTACCAACCTTTAATTTCAAGTGAGCGATAAGTTTTTTGAATAAAAACAAACTAGAAAAAACAACGTTCTCTTGGCATCTAGTTATAGCCTTGCTAAGGTTAGAGCTAAACAGTAGAATATGAATTTTTATAACATTGTGATCCGCTATAGTTATTTTTGCCGGGCTACAAAAAACCACACAGTGTTTGCGCCCAAGTTAGACCCGTTTTAAAGTGTTTCGACCTATTTTTTTTGCCGAATCTAAAGCTAATTAGCAAATTTATAAGTTTATGGCGCTCTGCGATAAATTTGCCAGCTGGGTGCATAAAAAGATGCTAATTTGTTTTAATGACTCGTTTTTTTTCGAATTTTCTTCTCTTGTTCTGGAAAAGACTCTTATTAGATTATAAATGCAAAAACAAAACATCAAATCTACACTACACTCATTTCTTTTATGCGAACTCAGTTTTTTATAAGAACATGAGGCAGAAAAATGCCCGAAATTTAAGATCAGTTTAAGAACATACTCATTATTTATATATAGGCTGAGGAAACGCGAAGAGCTATCATTGTGGATATTGCAAGAGTTTAGTATGCTATGGAAATGATCAGTTTTGCTCAGCTAATGTTCGTATGTACAACATCGCCTTTACTGTTGGGCATTTATGAGTTTTAAATACTTAGTAGATACTTTTCTTTACTATGATATAATTTTTGCCGGCTTTGGTAATTCAGTAAAGCATATTTGTGTTTTCCGTTGGTTTGTACGAATGGAAAATAAACACTGAACTGCACACCCAATACTAACAACTATGTATCGACCAATTAGAAACCTCAATATCCCTCCCCCGGGCATTTGACGGCAGCCTTTTCCCAGGGGCTGGGAATTTGACATTAGGAAGTGCCGGGCATTTGAACAAACAACGAAATCTTAAATTGCATCTATTTGTTTCCTTTGATTAATTTAAGTGCCTTTAGGCTTTAAATTTGCTAACATTTTAATTATAAAACGTGCTTGTGAATATTCCAACATCGATATCCGCAATAAAATACTCAATACAAACTGAAAACTTCCCGTTGGACCCATCTGCCCCTTCAAAACAGATCTATGCCAAATGGGGGCAGGGACATTTGAACTCGAATTTTTCCACATGGTTGCCGCGCCAGGCATTTGAACACCGATCTTGTCCCAGGGAAATTTGACCAAAAGCGATTTCAAAAGTTCAAATGTCCGGGGGTTGTCCGGGGGGGGGATGTTTAAGTTTCGAATTGATCGATACATTTTGTCTAAGAACATTTTAACAGTATTTGAGGTTGTTCAAAGTCCTCAAAATATTTACGGACATTCAACCACAGCTGCAGCCCCCAAAATTAACACGTTCTTATAAAAAAAAAGAGTGTATCAGGAAGTGCGAATTATGAAAATTATAACATACTTACAATACAACAGACTTCAAACGACCAGAAGTTATAAATCTGGAGGATATTCTGTTATGCAGCTTTTGCATTAAAAAGCACAAAAAATATATCAGAATATAAAATTAAAATTTGGCACGTCACATCCTTCAACCATTTTCAGTCATTCTTTTTATATTACTAGATTTTATGTGTTCTTAGCTAGTCTAAATTATAAGATTAATATAGATAATGGGGTTTACTCAACAGCTACTTAAGGCGGGACTTAACCTAAACTTTTGTTGGATAGTGAGGAAGTTGAAAAAGATATTTGAATAAGAAGAAATTTGAGTAAAACCCCCAAATCGTTCCTCCATACAAGGGGCTTGTACAGCTTTGGTTTGAGGACGGTTTGGGCGAATTTACATCAAATATTAACTTCAAAATTAATTTTTAAACTTCCCAGAAAATCACCAATTTAAAAAATCTCTTTAAAATTACCAATCATTGAGAAATTAAATAAAACTCAAAATTCATCGAAAAATTCTTAAAATATTCAAGCTGACTCTCCTTTATCTCATCTGTGTTTTAAGCATAGGGATTTTTTAGATTCGAACCATGGACGGAGATATCGGAAGAAACATGAGGAAAAGTGGCCACAAAGCGTGCTTTAGGTTAAGTCCCGCCTTAATGAGAAATTTGAAACTGAACTGTTCTTTGTTAAAACAAGGTTTATCAGTAAGTTTTCGAGTTTTTAGACGGCTTTCGACAGACGACAACGGGCAACAAGAAGAGCGAAAGTTAATGTGTAAAAAATTAAATAGCTTTGATCTTTAAAAGGCACACCCTAAAATTGTTCTAGAAGTTAGAAATAAAACAACTCTGTCGTGGAGGAGTTATGTCGGAAGTTTTGCATTGTGCTAGCGTAGAGCGTTGATTTGCACATACATAATAAAATCGCCAAAACTTCCACAAAACATCACGTTTAAATGGTTTGTATTGATTTAAAACCGAAACCCGGTGAATGTTGTTTACTAAACACTATGACTAATAAGAAGGCAACTTCCTCAATAGGAAGTTAGTTGTCAAGTTTTAACGGCTTTTCTGGAGATCTGTTACTTTCTCTACATGCTTCAGTTTTGTTATAAAAACAACGCGACTCAGATTGGCCGAAGTTAAAGAACAATTTAAGAACAAGCTGAAGCTTGCGCTCGATAGCTATTTTACCGAGCTTCAATCTTAAACTAAACAATACAGAATGAATAAGAAATGCTTCGCAGTTTATCATCACCGGAAATCGTCTCAGGAAAAAGACAGCGAACCGCGCGTTAGAATTGTCAATTGATCAAAATTAGTTCAGTTCCAATGCACGTATTGCAATATCTTGCCGTAGGCTTAGCTTTCCTCGATTTAAACATACATTGAAATAAAAGCAATTTAAGAACAGTTTGAGGCTCGTGATCGTCAAAAAATTGAGGAGCCTCGGCCAAATTAACTGGTGCTCCAGAATAAAAAAGGGTTTACAGCCGGAATGCCATGCAGGCGAAAATCGCACAACATTAATCCAACCCTTGAAAAATAGAACTTAGTTTAATGCATATGTTAACATTTTGAAGAAAAATACGGAGATTAAACATATCAAAAGTACACCACATTTTACACTTGTAATTATATAATGTATACTAAAAAAGGTCAATAAAGTTTTTTGTGTAAACGCCATTTTGAATCTGTTGCAAGTTTGGCTCAATTTTGGCCGTGAACAAAAAACGACTACAAGTACAAAACACTCTTGAATTTTGATCGAGTATTGTGACTGCTCCGTTCAGTTAACTTTTTCTAGGTTAGTAAGCGCGATGCTAGATCAATTTGTCTCTCGGCAAAGAATAATTTAAACAGGTAATAAAAATACATTTACGAAAATAAAAGAACAAAATCCAATTAACTGCAAGATAAATCTAAAGCTCAAAACGTTTTGAAACAGTGGGACATCAGCTTCGTTAGAAAAAAACACTTTTCAAAGGAAAACTTTTTACGATAAATGCTTAAGTATAATTGTTTGTCTTTTCAATAAAAAAAAAACACGTATTTATCAAGAAAACTTTGTAAGTTGAAAAAATTGCCTTTTCATTAAAAATTGTTTGAGTTTGTTTCTTCGTAGTTCATTTTATACTACAAATCGACCAGCAAGCACTTGCAATATTCATTACCAGACTGTTTTTTGAGGCAGTATACAACACAGATATAATCTTACTTTACTCTTGCAGGCTCTCCAAGAAATCATATTTACAAAACAGCAAAACTTAAAACGAAAATCTTTAAATCTTTGAATGGAGTTACATTATCGAAAGTACACTCTTATTTACAAGAATAGGTCTTTTTTTATAACGTCAGTAAAAAGCGACCAAAATTTAGGCCCCGTCCACACGTATCCAGATATTTTTGAAAACAGAGATTTTTTTTCTCCGTTTTTACCTCTCGTCCACACGTATACGGCGTTTTCGGCAACAAATACGAAGGTTTTTGAATACGCTCTCCAAACTTACGTATTCATGTGGACGCGGAAGGAGAAAAAATCTCCGTTTTCAAAAATATCCGGATATGTGTGGACGGGGCCTTAAGAACATGCTAAACTAGAACACAACCAGAACCCGAGAAATACTGGGATCGATGGCCGAGAACTTTATATTTTTTTTGTTACACAAAATCATGGATAGGACAAATAGTCGATCGTGCAGCATTGTTTGTAACTAGAGTAAAATACATGGAAATTTTACAAGAACATTTTGCGAGACTCGTTATTATATTTCTTTTTTATTCTATCAAAGCTTTTGTATATCAAATATCGAAGCTGGTTTTTCAATTCTAGGATACACACTTATATGATTAGATAATTAAGAATATTTTAAGAACATTCAGTTCGGACCAAAAATATGACGTTCTTTTAAGTAAAAAAAAGGTTGTTCAGAGAAGACACTGCATGTACCGAGATCAAACGAAATAATTTTGGAGTTTGAGACTGTTCATCAATTACAAATTCCTAATCGATGATAGTAATTTATACAAACAAGGAAGTCTTCTTTCTTCCTTTGCTAGCCCCCGGGGTCTTATGTTTTGCAAAAAGTTTATTTTAATACACCAACGCTTACTGCATTTTCGGTGCGAAAAATGCGAAAAGTAAACAGAACATAGAAAGCGCATCGCTGCAAAGGAAACAAATTTGTCTCCCGTAGGAAGAAAATTGAAATAACAGGTAATAACCACATTAGGACTAATTTAGCGGTCTTTTCTAAACTATCCCACAGTTTGAAGCCTTGTTTTCAATTTGCAGAAAGTATAAAAAGGCATGAACGATGCATGGTGCGTTGACAGTAAAACTAAGCGTGTACAGAAATTGCACTCCGCGATGAATTTTCAGAGACTAACTCTTTCACTTCTTGTGGCAATGCTAGTTTTTCAACATGTAGAGTCAAAAGCTTTTCCGCAAAATGGCTGTGGGTTTTTCACCTATCTTTGCGATAAAAAGGTTTGTCACTGAATTCACTACACTTATCTAATTTAGTTATTACAAATGGAGTTTTACTTTGATATGCTTTGATAGTACGCTCAAGCATATGGAACAAGTTGGGAGAATTTTTTGACATTTCTTCTTTAGTAGTTTGCTGTTTATCTACTTATTTATCAAAACAGCCTTCCCTTCTTGAATGAAGATTGATAGCTGTGGGACCAACGGCTTAACTTCCCTGTTTTCGAACGGTGTAGCGAAAGAAGGCCGCACAAGTGTTCAACCCACGACAAAGCCGGGGAATCGAACCCGGGGCCTCATGTTTGCAAATTGGAAGTCACAGCAGAATTCTTATCGACGTGTTGAAGCTTGCACACAACTATTTCTAACCAATTCTCTGAGTGTCCATTTTTGTATGTGTTATGTAAAAAAGACGTTAGAAGTTGATAATTAACTTGGGAACTTGTGGATATTCAACTGAGGCCTAAAACTAGTTTGTAGAATGTTATTATAAACTCGCTGAGTTTTGGCTGTTTTAAACGAACACGACACGGGTAAGAAAAAAAAGAAACGGGCGCTAAGCGATGACTCCTTTAGGAAAGCAGAGACGAATGCAAAGCAAGCGATAATGAAATCATGGTACCAAAACAACTCTGTAGGTTTTTGTAAAAAGCTATTGAAAGAACGCTTTAAAGTTTTACTTTTAAGTTTTGTTTATATCTAACGTTGTTTTCTCTTCCTCGAAGGTTCGTGAAGGTGGTGTTCGACTGACATAATTGATTTCAAAGACATATAACAACATCAATAAATCATTTCTTAACCAAATTTTGAGCTTTTATTAGCAGCTCTTCTTATGTAAATTTTCAAAATAGTTTTTCAAGATCGAATATAGGGGAGTTGACCAAATTTGCAAGTTCAGGGTCAAAATTGATGAATTCTAAACCAAATATTTCAAATGGTGTTCTTCAGTCAATCAACCTCGGTAACTGTGTCTCATTAGGAAACGATAAAACTCAAAACAAGCCCAGTATATAGCGTCTACCGGAAACGCGATATCTGTTTTTAGTGTAACAGAAAGTAGTTTGGGTTTAGCTTCAACGATTCAGGAAGATTGTTACGACTCATGGTAGAAAGCCTTTTGTTCATTGAAGTGTGCTGTGCAGTTGAACATCCGGGCGTATTCAAACTAAGTGCTATGGACTTGGTAGTTAGTATCTGGAAAGTTCTTCAGTCAGGCCTTAGGCCAAATAAAAGAAAATATTACTTTCTCGTCCGGGTCTGTCAAAAAAACAAGGCGGAAGGGTCTTTTTATTTTTTATTTTGGTGATTTTTTACTTTGCTCAAAAGCTCCATATTGGATGATAAAGGAGCTACTGTCCTTCAGCTATATCTTTTATCAAGTTTGCAAATATATTTGACTATGAAAATATTCACTGGTTTCCACAAAATGGCCGGTGTAATGAACGGGCTTTTGTAAAACCTGTGCGTGTGTGGTTCATGATTTCCAGACTGGTTCGCCGCATATAATGTACGAGGACAAATAAACGTGGAAGTGACACAAATGAGCTTCCGTACACATGCCATCCGATTTCGGTAAAAAAAAATAACTGTTTCTATTTAATAAAGACAGAATTTTGCTTTAGCGAAAAATTAATGTGCTACGTCGATATTTTTGAGAGTGCTCGAACAAAAACAGTAATATTTAAAATAAGAAAAAATAAAAATAAAATCGAGGCGGTGTGAAAAATCGAGGCGGGCGGGGACGAGAAACTAATAATTTTTTTATTTGGCCTTAACTAAGATTTTTTTTCAAGCTTTCAAATATTCTCCTATAAACGTTTTTTTTAATTTAAGTAGAGTTTTTTATATTTAATTCTTTTTTCTTATAACACTCCAATTCAAGATTGTTTAATGTTTAATTGGATCTGATCCCTAATCCCCAAGTATAACTTTTACCACACAATATAATCTGGAGTGGTTCATTTCTAATTTACTCCAAACTTAAGGATGTTGTAATTTAGACCTTATTTTCAAATATTTCTCAAAGCTTTTGGCTCGATCTAACTTTTAAAAGCTTCTTATACTTACAGAATGAAATATTGACTGGGTTATCTACACAGGACGCCAAAGAGAGTAATGGAAACGACATCGCTTCGGAATTCAGAAGATACCGAGAAAAACCTCGCACGCTCTCTCACAAGCACAGAACAAAACTCCAGAGCTTCCACTGGCCTCTTGGAGACAAGAAATGAAATTTTGAGAAGGCAAATCAACTGAGCACTCAGTAAAGACGTGACAAATTTCCAAAGGTTGTGTTGAAAATGTTCGGGCATTGTAATAGCCATAGACGTGTATATCTGAGTTGCTACACATCTGATTGAAAAGTTTGTGAAGAAATTAATGAAAGAATAAAATGAAATTTTAAAAAAAGGTTAAATGCGTGAGTTAACTCATTATATTTTTGTGGCGTATTTTAACATGAGGCCAATTAGAAGTTTCTACTAAACAAATTTTCTGCCAACCCTGCAGCCCAAGCGCTCACCAGTATACACAACTTTAAAAGGACAACTTCGTATAAGAGCAAGGCTCGGATTGGCCAGAATTTCAGAACATTTTAAGAACAAGCTGAGCCTCCGGGCGCGATAGATAAGCTTTTTTTCCCAAATTTTACAGTGAGTATCAATCTTTACTGACTTAACAGTACAGAATGAATAACAATTGGTTCGCAGTTTGTACTCACTGAAAAAGGACTCGGCGAATTAATCCACGATAAATCGGCGGGAATGAAGTGATCAAATTCGTTTTCTAACACGTGCATGTGTTGCAATACCTTGGGTTTAATTTTTTTTCCATTTAAATCACACATATAAATAAGAACAAAATCGTTAAGAGATTAAAGTAAATAAGCCTCGGTCAAATTTACTCATAGTGTTTAAATAAAAAGCGCGTGTACTCACATACATGCACATACAAAATGCACTATATCAGCCATAGTCAAGTCGCGTTCTGCCTGATTTGTTTTCTATATATTGTTTTAATCTCGTTTTATTTTATGAAACAGTTCTTTGTATCGGCCTTAAACAAATGCGGTTCAGACTTTAAAACACAAAACCAAATCCTAATTTTTTATCCACAGTCAGTAATTAAAACGAAGGACTGAAATCTGTTAGGGTTGTGGGATATCAATGTTTTGTTTTTGTTAGAGACTTAAAGTTTGGATCAGTACACTGCTAAAAAAATCATGCACAAAACGAACAAATAGCAAATTGCCACAAAAACAAATGGTCAGTAGCACACACTATTTATATTTTAAAGTTTTTGGACAAAGAAATAGAGAGACTGAGAGAGAAGAGGGGGATGGAGGAATAGAAAACGAAAACTAATTAATATAGTATTACATGGAGAAATATTACGGTTCAGTCCAAGTTCAGCACACGTAACGTCGCCGGAATTAGGACGTTTTGGGTCAAAGTTTTTCACGGCCCTGCTTCAGTTCTTATATTAATGTCGCTGTCTTTTATCATTAGTGTCCTGTAAATTGGTAATTGCATAGATCGACTGGATAAATAGCAAGATAGCAATACGATTAGACACATTTTAAAGTTATACTGCGAAGTGTTTCACTTTAATAAATTGAACGAAATTATGTTCATATAGTGAATCAAGATTTTGACACCATGCACATTTCACAACGTGCGGATCCATCAAGGCCTATACAAGCTAACAAGACCACAGTCTACACATGCATCGCCTGAAGAAAGACTCTAGCAATATATAAGCAGTTGAAATTTTGCGGTCCTTAACGACTCTCGTCGTATGACAATTGAGTACTTTCACTAAGTGCTTCACTTTAATTCCTATAATGGTACTGAGTGGCTTTTTTTTTTTGGAAGCTACTAATTGACAGTTTATTTCAATTATAAATGTAGTGGCAAAAATCAATGTTCAGTCTGCTTTGTACTGAAGGAAATTCAACTTTGTCTATAAAGAACAAATTCAGTGGAGTAGTATCATTAAAACAACCTCCCGTCTTGATTGCAAATATACTGCAATGAACTCGACCATTGTATTGCGAACACTGTTTCTGATAAACCTACTCGTGTTGCTTGAATTGTTTTCTTGCAATTGGAAATGCGAATCTCGGAGAAAAACTGGCTGTCCCGCATTTGCTACGCTTTGTCGCCGAAAGCCGCGGAAGGTAAATCAACTGGCAAGTTCAAATGATGTATTTATATTTAACTATCCCTCTATAGCTTTATAAATTTAAAATGGTGAATACTTAGTACTCTATAGAAAAAAAAACAGAACACGCACATGCATTTACACTTTTTTTAAAGTTAGGTTGAAAATTTGGCCAAAGTTTACCGAGAACTGTTAGTGGAACACATCCGAGGCTGAGGAATTGCCGAGAACTATATTTTTGTTACATTACGGTAGAAAATCATGGTTTCATTCATTTCATTTCTTTATAGCTTTAGGTTTCGAAACGTTTGCGCCTGAGGAAAAACAGAACAAAATGAGTTCGCGCTTTTTTTTGTGAGAACCAGTACTTTTTTTCCTTAAAGTTATTCTTATAAAAAAGCGTGTATGATTATATTTACAACATTTCCAAAAGGCTAAAGTCCCCAAAATAATTAAGAATATTTAGCCTCGACTCAAAAACCACTGAGCTGATTTTTAAATCAGTTTCTTGCAGGGCGTGCGAAAAAATTATAGCTAGTTTAAATCTAATTGTGCATACATAATTCTGAGAAGTTTAACCTCAAAATAAAATCTTATCCCACAAAGATTGTTCTTTTTGCAACATATTTGAAGCCAATAAAGAAAGAAGCATTTAACATTTTTTTGTTTTTTCCCGTGTTCAGAAGCAAACTAGTTTGTGTATCAACATTCTAGAAAAGGGCTCCGTATCACGAAGTAAAAGACATATTAAACGGCCGGCTCAGAAAACAAATATTGGCTTTGTCTTCGTGTAGACGACAGCGTAGAGGACACAGAAATTTAAACTAATCAATAGAAAGGTAAAATTTACCCCAACATTACATCAACCAATCACAAACCTTGTTTAATTATGTGTCCTCTACACGAAGAACTTTAATCAGGGACCCACACTATAAAAGGGGCTTGAACCAGGCGCTCGTCCGCACATTCAGTTGTCACTCAAACTCCGAAGAGACATGAAATGTGTAAAAATGTTTCGTATAACTAATTACTTCAGAATAATAATTTTTTTATTGATTTATGTATCAAACAGAGGGAAATTATAACGAAACATAATATATTTTAGAAATGCTAGCATTAAACACACTAAGTTTCGACGAGACACGTGTTACGCTCTAATGATCGAAGGAAGAAATGGAAGAAATGATTATCTCGCTCAGAGAGAAATTAAAACGCCGCTTAGTCCAAAATGTGTCAGATATGGCAGGAGCTATCCCTTTTATAGCACGGGTCATTGTTTATCTAAATTTTACGTCTGTTTGTTTTTCAGTTCGACCAATTTTCCCGCTCTTTACTGCCCAGTTTCGGTGTGCATGGAACAGACACGATTGATCAAGCGGATAACAAGCAAAGTCTGACAAACCGCCGTAACAACCAGCGAGAACCAGGCTTTAATTAGCGCTTGATTTTATCTCTTTATTAGTAAACTAAACTTTTGACTGAAAAGCGCCAAGCATAAAAATGGTGTCAAAAAGTAAAAGGTTGTAAAAGGTTATTCACTCAAAAGTAAAAGAAAGAGAATTTGTGGAATTGTATAGTAACACTGGTTCATACTAGACTTAAAGCCAATAAAAAACTGCCTGCTACTGAATACAATCAAAAAACATTCTATAAATGTAAAAACGATATTCTCCACAGTGTTCAATAAAGTATAAATCTGAATGAAGTATCTTTTTTTCAAAAAGGATGTTTTGAAAAGTGTTTGCGATCTACTCAATTTAAGGGTTAGTTCTGGATGGAATTAAAACAAACTCATTGTTACGTGGTTCCTTTGAGGGAAAATGAAAGATTGCAATGTTAATAGTTTCTAGGGTTCGATGTTTGCACCAGGTTCCAAGTTTTTAGAGATGTCCTAATCTTATTTCCAATTTTCTTATTTCTTTTCCCAAAAGAAATTACATAACATTGAGCTTTGTTTTAACTCTAATAAAATAAGCATTCCGTCCTGGACTGACCCGAAAATGATAAGTATAGATTAATAGGCCTAGGCCTTTAATAAGCATGTTTACATCAAACTGGTCAATTTCACCCCCAAGCCTCGTATTCAAAAAATAGGTGTGAGCATTTTGCAAGTGCAAACCGTGATCAGGAAGGAATTCTTTTCATTTGTGGACGCTTTGGGATTTGACTTATGAAAATATTCACACTTTCGTGATTCGAAAGCGAGGCTTGGGGGTGTTTGACGTAAACACGCATAAGGCCTATTGAAAACGTTTTGTGAATTCAGTTTAAAATATCTTTAAGAAAAATTCTTACCTTTACAGATTTACATTTTATTCTAAAAGTAAAGTTTTCTTAGAGTGCATACGAGGGTATTTTTTGTTGTTGTGAAACTTTTTTCACCTAGGTGGAATACCCACATATAGACGACGAGCTTCACATGACGCCACACGATTTGCAAACACATGTATTGTTACACCTGTGTGTAATTCCGTTTTTGTAACTTTGCTCATTTGGCTGTCCAGCATTTAATACAATTTGTTCCATGAATAGTTGTTTTAGCAAACTAAATGCCGTCACGAATTCGAACAATGTCACGTGATCTTTTAGCGGCGCGGTCGTTGGGACAATTTTGAAACAAAAGTTCCGCGTATTTCGAACAAGAAAAATAGGTTTTAAGACGTAATCTGCAGCTATGAACTTAAATCAAAAACCCTTTCTCTAACACTGTTAATGAAAAATTTAAGCTGGAAGAAAAAAAAAATTCTGTTATATACACTATAAGAATTGTTTGCGAGTGCTAAAGGCCGCCGTGTTACAGACTAGACGATTTTTTGGTTTGAAGAGCTCCAATTTTTTTGGCAGTTTCAGACAAAAATTGGACTATTTCCTAACCTTGACCGAAGCACGCATTTTACTGCTCACACCTTTGCAGGTGCGAATAATATCACAATGCCGAAATACTCTTGCCATTTCTTAATTTTCTTTGTTTTACGACAAATTATTTTCTCCGTGTTCTTGTGCAATCAGAGCTTCAGAAAACAAATTAACACCTTACTTACTCTTCTCTGCACAGAACTGTTTTGTGTTTCATATATTTCCAGTGTTCGAGCGCGACCTCGCCTGCTAATTTTTTTCATCCTCAAGCAAGATTGCAAACGCCGCCATCTGTCTTAGTCTCACCTAGGGAAGAACTACGGACCAAGAACAAAGAAAGATAACTGTACAACCCGAGAGAAATATATTGTTGGCTTGATGGTCTTTGTTGTGACGACAGAATGAACCGATACGCTCTCCCTGTTGCCGTTGCTGTAATTATCACATTTCTAGCAAGCTCACAGTACTCCAGTAGTGAAAATCAACCAGGAAAGCTGCCCAAGTGTCCCTTTTGGAGCACCTTATGTCGGAGGAGACGCCTAGTGGTGAGTCATTTAACCATTAGTTTGAATTCCCAGTAGTGTTCAGACGCGTGTAGCCAGCCATTTCTAGCTTGTAAGCCTGAACATTTAATTCACAGGTTAACGAGGCTTTAGCGGCCCCAGTATTATAATAAGTAGATATTTTTTACGTAAGACAAAATACCGAGTGACAAAACCAAATTTCTTTTTACAATGCAACGACGGACAAATTGGAAGCATTGCCAGCCATTCCAGAAGGTCTAATTTCAAAAAATCTCGGAGATGCACCATTGGCCGCCTGTGTTAGCAAAGACAATAGTGAGACTTAGCACCACGTATACGTGAGACGGCAAACGTCAGTTTGCCGACTGCTGTATATTTGTCTTGTTTTTTTGTTTTTAGCTTCACGTTGACGTGAGCTTCAAAGGAAAGCACACGAGAGACTCGAATTAGACAGGAAACTAGTGTCAAATAAATTAAAAGCAATTAAAATCTTATTCTGAAAGAACATATTAGCAAAGAAAAAAATATTTTTTACTGTTTGTATGTCCAAACTAACAGTTGTTTGATTCCTGTTGATGAAAGTTGCCAGTTGGAACTATCTGAACAATTTCTTGTGTTGTTTCTTCAGTTTAGCTAACTGAACATTAAGCATAACATCCCTTTACCTTTTTACGGCTTAAAATCTATTTTTATGCTTGAAAAAAGATCAAAAAATCTCACGTAAATATCAAACGCGAAAACCCCTACCTTGGCGTACGTACGGAAAACGTGAAACGGCAGACGCGAGAAAATCTTGCTGACGTGATCACATTTTCACGTTCGCGTCTCGCGTATACGTGATGCTAAATCTTCCTAATGCGACGACAACGTGACTTCTGTTTACGTGCGCGCACACAGCTCGAGGTCCTGAGAAGAAGACGTCACGTTGTGAACGCAACACGAAAACATCAAAATCCTCTTCTGAAACACAACGCAACCTGTACATCGCAACGTCTCACGACCTCGACCTGTCCGCGCACACGTAAAACAAACGTCACATTGTTGTCGCGTTGTCTCTGTTAAATCTTTCTTAAATATTTGCAAGATGGCGATATTTTAAACAAGAAAATAAAGAAAACAAGCCCAGGAGCATGATTTCAAGGGGCCATTTCATATGTCTTGTAACTTCATTTCCAAATGGAGAGAAATCGGATGAAGAAAAGTGAACACTAAGCCCCGGCTTACTGGCTTAGTGTAGCGCCGGCACCCAGCTATTCCGGCAAAGGCCGATTAGCACCAACTTGGGAGATGGAGGTTCGGGGGAGGTCCTGCGCGCTCCCTATCCCTCGCGCGATCCCCCCTCATTACGTACTGTCATTACTGTTCTGCTGAACTAAATAGCCTTGTATTATTAGTGTGGATAACGCTTGTATCTGCTGATTTATTTGTGTCGATCTCCACCCGGTGGTTCCTAATTTATCATTATATTTAGTAAATAAAAACGAAGTAAATATTAAATTAATTCGACACCTTTCTTCCACAAGAAGTACTATTTTGACGTGGCCGACTTTCATTAAGTGATTCAGTAATGTTGCATGTGCTTGTGAAGGTTTCGATTAAGGGATGGGATGAAAGTTTTGATCTGAGTTTTTCGTTAGTGTTGAGGCCGAACTAGATATAAAGTATTTGCTTTAAATTCCTTCTCTTGTTTAGAAAGTGCAATCAATTCACTTCATTTTGTGTTTTAGCTGAAGGTGAAGAGAAGAAAACTTGACAAACACAAGACTGAGTCTGAGGATGAGAGAGGCCGCCAACACATAAATACTTGAAATGAACAAGGCTTCTGCTTATTTCGCTAATATTACTAGCAATCAGGATATTTACTTAAACTTTTGAAATGGCGATTTTTGCGTTTTATAAGCTAGTAACAAGTTGTTAAAAAGTTAAAAAAGAGGTTATCAAAATCTGTGTAGAAAATTAAAAGTGTATGTATATATTCATTTTGGTGTGTGTGTGTGTTTTTTGTAGTTCACTTAAAAATAGAGGATATTGCACGGGCACACGAAGATACGAATTTAACTTGAAGTGGTAAATGATGTCTCACGAACGAGTGCGATATCATTTCAACACGAGAAGATAAAATTGGTGTTTCCGCGCGACCATATAAAATTCTATTTTTATATAAATGCGGTGTAACATCATTTTAATGTTTTATAAGCGCGCAAAAATACTCAAATTGAGCTCTCTTTTGCTGAGGTTTGGTATCACCCCAGGTGTTGATGAAAATCGTATCCCCATCGGTGGGAGTGAGTATACTCAGTAATTTTGTTTGTTTTGATGTCATTCTGTTTCCCAGTGCAGCCTATCTAATAAAGAAAAAGATATTTCGTCTAAACTCTTTTCAATTGAAGCGGGTTGTCCTGTTAGCGAAAGTAACCTAACCCTAACCTGCGATGGATTAGTGGCCTGTCCAGGGGGAGTCAAAGACTCTCGTCCGCTTAACACTACTAATAAATATGTACGTGGTGGTGAAAAAAGATGCTATATATAAATTTCAACTTCGTTGTAAATTCCCTTCCTCGCTAAACGCTTATATTTATTTGTATGAATTCTTGGATAAAGGTTCCAGGCAGAAGAATACACTCGCGTGAAGAAAATATTGGGCCCTAACGATTATCCTTGTTTGATGAATCTATACCTTGGAAATTGTTGTGTTGCCAGCATGGTGAGTCCCGGTAGTGTAGTGGTTATCACGCCTGACTAGTAACCAGGAGACGTTGGGTTCGAGCCCCAGTCGGGGCATTTAAACCCATTTTTTCGGACGAGTGTGTGGGTAAAGGTGAAAAAAAAAAGATGCTATAAATAAATTTCAGCTTATCACTACAGAAACAGGAGATAAGTGCCCGCCTAATAAGCCTCTTAGGCTTGAGAAAGGATTACGTATTTTACTGAAATATATATATGTTATTTGCCGGCCGGGAGGTCCACATTGAGAAAAAGTGTGCCAGAGGTCTTGTGTAAGGACCGAGGCCAAAGGCCAAGGTCCGTACCTAGACCGAAGGTACAGTTTTTCTCAATACGGACCTCCCGGACGGCAAATAATGTGTTTATTTTTCCCCCCTATGTTTTCGTGTTGTTGTTTTTTCTTTTTTAAAGGCCTATGTTCAGACTGTCTTTGTTCAGCAGGATAATAAAATTCACTGTCTCTATGAAAAC
>JAOBRD020253035.1:0-18120 GCA_027575215.2 Hydrozoanthus sils
GGGGGGAGGCATTTATTTTGGATACTACGCAAGTTCATGGAAGTTTTTTTCTCTCGCTTACCTGGGCTAGCGTTCATTAGTGCAACATCGCCTTTATGGCTGTGGATGTACATTTTTTGAAATCTTTTTTGTTTATTATTATTTTTCTTTCCTACCGGCGTAAGCAAGGTTCACACAGTGAAGAAAAGTCATGGAATTTCTAAATGCATTTTCAAGGCCTGGAAAAGTCATAGAATTAGGAAAAATGTCTAAGGTCATGGAAAAGTCGTGGAGTTTCATTCATCATTCTCAGTGTGAACCCTGGTAAGGGTTTGTATAACTCCCGCTTTGATACAGTACAATACGGGAAGCACTGCAGTATGAAATACACAAGTCTTATGCGGTCAAAACTGGGACATACCACAACAAACGAGCCAATTCTAGAAGGTTTTAAAAACACAATAAGAAAAACTGACCTTCTGTACAAAGCTCACAGGAAAACAATGTAGGCAGCTGTAATTACCGTCAGTTGAAGGAATTTTTTTATAAATGTTTTTATCTATATAACTTTTAATTGTTTGTGAACAATCATATAGTAAATAGGCAGTTTTAGATTTCGTTATTGTTACTACTATTGTTTTGTTGACAAGTCAATATAAAAAAAGTCAATATTGTTGTTAACAACATTATCATCAACACCTTCTTTATTATTATTATTATTATTATTAATATTATTATCATTATTGTTGTTATTATTATTATTATTATTATTATTATTATTATTATTATTATTTAATTATTATAGGGTGGTTTTCTTTCTTTTTTGTGTCATCTTTGTTACAAACATTGATACACAAAAAGGCAATAGAATGATTTTAATCAAAATCCAATTTCCAGGGTTACGAAACGAATGTTGGTGACAAAGGGACGCTGCTCTCAGGTGGACAAAAACAGCGCATCGCAATTGCAAGAGCCCTGGTCCGAAGCCCTCGAATATTACTGCTTGATGAAGCCACCTCGGCCTTGGACACGGAGAGTGAGAAGGTACGCATGGGCAGTTAACTGTAGGCAGTGTGTGTGATTATTTACGTGTCACGTGGTACAATCCAGAAGACCGGCATCAGGCGATATAACCCCGTCCGATGTGATATCTCTCGTCCAATTTTATTGAACATAAAAACTTTTTGGTTTTAACCTAGGAAAAAATGAATTATCTGGGCATGCCCGGAAAGACGTAAATAAAAGCCAGTATCAACCGAGTTTTTCAAGACGTTGGATAAGCTATTTGTTTGATAAAAGCTAATCGACTTCACTAATAACTAGAAAAGACTCTTCGGGTTTCCATTTTAGGAACCCATTCAAGGTTTTAGGTAAAACGGTATTTTAACCTCAAAGGTAAGCGTTGCGCTTGTGGGATCTGTCTGGTGATGCCGGAAGATCAAGCAATATTGCACATGCGTGCTTATCATTTGGAACTAGCCTGTAAAATGGCACTCACGGGTCAGAAGCAACTAGAGCCTGTAATGCACCTTAAAAGTAAATTAAGCCTGCATGTTTATTAGCTATGCCGTGCTTAAATTGCAATTACAAATAAAATTAATTATATTTGCCGGAAGGATCGCAGATTTTCCGGCTACCCCCGGCAGCTGTTTCCATGTTTAGGTTTCGATACACGCTTTAGTTCCTTCCCCGAGAAAAAGTTTTAGCTAATAGATTCCGGACCAATCTTTAGTCAATTAGAGCGCGCGGTTCGATATAATTTTAAGGACTGCAAAAAATTTAAAAAAGTGTTCTCGTAGTTGCAAATGTTTGTGCAACTGTTACATTTGCAGGTTGTACAAGAAGCTTTGGACAAAGCCAGTGAAGGCCGCACAACAATCATCATTGCACATCGACTGTCCACCGTGCAAACCGCTGACTCCATAGCCGTCATAGACCACGGGCGCGTGGTTGAGCAAGGTACCCATCAGGAGTTGCTTGCACGCAAGGGAACGTACCATTCATTGATAACTGCACAGCTTGCCACGGCGGACGACTCATAATCTTCTTAAGACTTACTTTCAACTACTCTTTTTATTGAAACACTGATCGATAAGAATTACAAGGTTTTATAAAATATAAACTAGATAGGTTTAAAGTTACCGATAAATCAATTGACGAAAATTGTGATCAGGTAACTTAGATATTTTGTTTGCTATCTCATTGCAGCATAAGTAATTTTTAAAATTATTGAAGTGTTTTTCAAAACGTAAGTTTAATATATTTGATTTGTAAACCCGTTCACAATGTCATTCACTTCATTGGCGTAAAGGTGAAAAAAAAAACAAGAAATGGGTTGACGATTTACGGAAACTTAGAACGCTTTACAGAGTAAGGCGTTAAAACAAAAGATGATTTAGTGAAATTTAGAAGACGAACAAGATTTAACTGCCCAGTTTTAACAACGCATAAACAAATACGATTCCAAATTATTTTTTTAGAACAAAAGAAATCAGACCAAAACAAAAGTAATTTTATCAAGAAAACTTGCTCATTTCTCATTTATTAGTCGCCAATCTGCTGTTTGCGGAGTCATACTTTGGTTGTGCATGTGACCACAGTCCTCTTTCCGATTGGTTCTTGATTCGATTATAAATGTTTAGCTAACACCAAGTGCTGCTTGAGCTCCTTGTGACTTTGACAGGTTTTCTTTGGAGGCAGCTCAAGCAACGAACTCTGGTTTTGCCTTGTGGTAGACAACTTGTTCGTTCCATGACAAACGCTTGGCAAACTGTAAGGACAAAGTTGGAACAATTTTCCTCAGGCAAATTTACGCTTAACTGTGTTTTTAAAGACCTGTACCGTTTTGTAATATAAACAGTACTAGGTGGGACTTGTAATCTATTTTTCATATAACAAGACTGATACTATGAGATACTGAGATAAAGCCTCTTTTCTTAATCCAAAACTTGGATTTATTATTAACAATGTTTTCCTTTCTCGGGTTGATAATCATCAAAGTTGAGCGCCGTGATGTGACTTATCTTGGGAGATCCTTCCCCCATTGCCCTGAAGACAGTCACGTGAAAAAGAGAGCGCGCCAGGAGAGAATAATCGAGACAGTTTATGAAAAGTCAGTTTGATTGTAACAATGTTTCTAGTTAAAAGAGTCAAAATCTTCCAGATACAGTGTCCCCCACGAATCTGTAAGTATTTTTTTGTCATCATGGTTAAGATTGCCTTTCTCAGTACAGACTTATTATGCGTTGTACATAATTTCATTCACAGTTTACTGCGTATGTGTTGCGTAGATTTGATTTTCACAACTACGTCTACGTTTATAAGTAAAAGAATAAAAGGGATTTCTGGCAGCAACGGTGAAGTTTAAAAACAAGTAACGCCCCGCTACGAGAACGCGAAATCAGTAATTAAGATGTTCTTAAAACTGTCAGGTTGACATGGGTTGTTCGTTTCTCAAGTAGAAGAAATATCTAAACATCAATAATTAAAAGCGAAAATTAAAATATTTTATATACCGTACAAGAAGAAAATTTCACGGGAATTTATTTTTGCAACTGCAGACAAATTTTTATGTTTCATGGGAAGAAATTTTTGCGGATTGACAATTTTGGAGAATAAAGGACTGTCATGTGACCCTTTCGATGGCGTCTCATAAGATATAAAAACAATTCATGCACAATGCGACATTTCAAATAGTTTTAGTGTTGAATACTATTCGAAGAAATTTGGTGCGGGGATTCATCGAAGTACGGCTGAAAACATAAGACGTTGCGGCCAAGAAATCGAACTTTTTGTTTAAAACTAGATGCCAAATACAGGCTTTTTTCATAAGAACAACGAGGCCCGAACGGAAGTCACGACGGCTGCGAAGGAAACTAAACGATACTCATATTGGCCAAAATTTAAGAACAAGCTGAGGCTCGTGCTTGATAACTAGTTTGTTTAAACTTTATTCACTTTCGATATATAACTTAACAATACAGAAAGAATAAAAAGTAACTCACAGTTTTTCACTTTTAATCGTTTTTATTGCCTCTAGTTATACGCTGTACACGTATACTTGCACTGAAATTAGTTCTTTACAATACATTTGTACGTGTATTGCAATGTTTTATTCGACTTAAATCACATAGATAAAAAAAAAATTAAAAACTCTTTGAGGCTCAAATCGTCGAAATATTAAGAACGAGCTCCAGCCAAATTTACTTGTTCTTATATAAAAAAAAAGCGTGTAAGACTTTTTGTGCAACTAGACATCTAGAAATTTGGTGCGGGGATTCATCGAAATAGGTTGGTAGACCCAGTTGGTAAGGCGCCAGTCTGTCGTGCGGGAGGCCTGGGTTCGATTCCCGGTGCCGGACCTTCACTCAGGGTCTTAAAACAACTGAGGAGAAGGTGCTGCCTTTGCTCTAAGATCTGTAGACGGTTAGAACTTCGAGTCTTTTCGGATAAGGACGTTAAACCGTAGGTCCCGGGTGGCAGGCCACGAAGGGGAATTTGAGTCCTATTGTCTGTTCCCCCGTGACTCCTGGAGTCAGAATGTTATAAAACTCCGTAAAGGCGCTCATTGAGCTACCTGTTTGTCAAGTAGCTTGTTTATACTTTATTTTCGAATATATTATTTAGTTTCTCACTTGTTTGCTTCGATATTTCCTTGAGTCTGCGAAACGAGCCGTTCCGAAGTGTACACTCAAGACAATTTTCTAGTGTGAGTCAACCGCTAACACAGTGTGCGTTTGTAAATGGTTTGGGCGTAGGAATCAGATTGTTTCCCGACATTTTAAAGTTTCTTCTTCTTTCCGTCCACACGATCGCGCAAGAAATAAATCCTGTGAGGCCAGAGTCCAAAACATGTGCTTGAGCTGGCGCCGCAAGGAATAACTGTTGAGATCGAAATTTTGTCTGGTCGTCGACGACCAAGGAAAAACAATTGCAGACTAGCGCTGGGCTTACCACAGGTAGCCCAGTTATAATTCTGTTTTCTTCCACTCAGAATGAACACTTGTTGCACACAACTGAAAAAGCTTCGGGAATTTGTTGAAAATACGATTTTTCTTTCTGTAATAACCTTGATCACCAGCAGCTGGTTCTAGATGCGATGTGTTGAGGAAAAACTGGTCAAGTGAAGTCTTGAAAAGTGGAAAACATTGCTTTTGGGTTAATTAATGAGTTAAATTTTACGTAAGTATTTTTACGGGAAGTTTTAATCGCGAAAACTTATATTTGCGATTTAAGCAAAAATTCAGCAAAATCTGCAAAATTAAATCCCTGCGTAATTTTCTTGCACCGCAATGTACATGTTCTGCATAATACAACAATATCGTTTGGCCCTGTTACTGAACGGCTTTCTAGATTTTTCAGGTAGAATTGTATATTTTAGCGATAAAAGCTCTCACTTGGTTGATTTGTCTTGTGGCATGTTATGTCAAACAATATTGTTCGAACTTAGAAGTGTGTGAAGATTTTTAACATACCTCCTTTTAATTTTTGTTAGAATTTGTTTTTCTGTCTAAGCATGGAATAACGTGATAAATCATACGTTGAATAGATACAGGCCTCGACTTGTTAATTGACTAACGTCATAAAAGATTTCGAGTTCCAAATATGACAATTAGAACAATACATCTAAAAACAGATAATAAACTATTTTCAAAGTCTCAAATCCGTTTATATAATGCGGCGATTGCCTTTACTTTAGTGTCATTAAAATAATCTGATGAAATCCCTATCCGGTAATAGTGCTCGCGGTATTTTAGGGTTGATGATACTATTCAGTCAAAAAAATTGTTAGAACACGCCTCCCATTGGGATACAATGAGTCGGCTACGTCAACAAATTAACAGGAATAATACTAAACTACACATAAATTGAAACTAGAAATAACCTGACATCAATCTATATCTGGCATTTAGCCCTAAAACTGTTTGCGGTTGTAATTAGTATGCAAAGCAAAGATTTTTCAAAAATTTTTGCTTTGTTTCAGTTCACCTACCGTAACAACCACACGGCCAAAGGAAACTTCTGGGTACAAATCCCTGTCGACCATCGCTGGTTTCGACCCAAAACCAATCTTTATCTTCCTTGTTACAAACTATAACCTGTTCTCCTCTTCTGACAGAGACATCATTTTCGTCGCTTGCCTCAAAATCAAAGAGAACTCGCAGCCGCGAGCGTCTTTGTTTGAGAAACGGTCGAGGTTCATTTAAACGCGACTCAAAACAAATTGAAGGACTGTAACAAAAGGGATCGGAACTCGATATTTCATTCAAGGAGACATTAATAACCCTAACAGACTGGTGATTTTGTGAATAATTACGATTTTCGAAATCTTTAGTTTTCGTTCCTCCTTTTTTTCCGTTCATCGAAACGTTGTCCTCCTTGATCAAGTTAGGATTTTTATCAGATTTCTGTTCTTTTCCTAGAAGCTTTTTCTTTGTCTTTTCGAAGATATTTAGCTTCTCTTGGAACTTTTTTCTCTGATGCTTTGATAGCCCAGGTAACGTCATGGCCCGAAGACGAAAGTTCATGTCTTGGTGAAGAGATTTAAACGAATGGCGGTTTGTCTTTTGTGGATTGTCGTTCACCATCGCTTTCCTCTCGAAGCTACCTGTATAATCTGGACGATCAAGCGTCCTTCCACATTTTGCGTAAAATGGATCTGGAGTACCGAATGAATCACATCTTGTCCAGCTTGCAAGAGGGATGATATCATTTAGAGAGGGTTTTTCGATTGCTTTATCTGCAGATAAATCAAAAGATCAGACTATCAAATTCTAACTTTGGTTCACCATAACAACAAACTAACAACTTACAGCTGTGTTTGCATTCTTGCCGCCATGTGATTTTTATTTCTTTAGCCATAAACGATGTACTTTTCAGTTCCGTTATTAAAAACTTATCTTTCTTTCTAGTTGCTTTATCGAAATGTGCTTTTACTCTTCTTTGCCAGACCAATTTGGCGGAGGTGTTCGTCGCTAAAACAGTACGCGGCAAAGCATCCAGCTAAGTTTTCGGCCCAAAACATTGTGTCACGTGACGTGACGATGCATGAATATTCGCATTCCTTATCAGTAAGTCGACTAAATAGCTCTATTGTACAGTGTTAATGTGGCAATCTGGAGTGTTGAAGCAATTTGTCGTCATGGAAGATTTAATGTCGATGACGTTTGGCACATAAAGATATTGGAATGATTGCCGATGAAATAGACAAAACATAGTGTTTCGTAGTAACAGCTAATTTTACGATGATAAGACTGGTATGTTTCTCCAGTTTTGGTTTTTAAAAGAGATATTTATAATAATTGCCAAATCAACTTAGTTCTATAAACAGTTTCATCCCCTCTCCCTCAAACTTCTGTCGTTTATTGTTAGTAATTCCTTTTTAGAAAATAAGCCTTATTTTCAATAAAGGAACATTATAGTGACGTCAGACAAGTAAGGAATGAAACCTCAGCAGTGAAGTATTGTATCTAGTTTCTAAAATCGTTGTAATGCCGCATATTGGTAATTGCATTACGCAAAGATTTACCCATAACTCATAACAATAATTGGCGGCGCAGTGACCGAGCGATTAACATGTTCGGCTCGTAATCCTAAGGTCGCGAGTTCGAGCCCCGGCCAGACCACTGTGTTGTGTCCTTGTTGTGTCCGAGACACTTTACCCGACATTGTTCCAGTCGACTCAGCTGTATAAGTGAGTACCAGTTCTGCTGGGAGCTAACCTGCGATAGATTAGTGTCCTGCCCAGTGGGAGTTAAAGACTCTCATCCGCTTAACACTACAGAAACCGGAGATAAGCGTCGGCCCTATGAGCCACTTAGGTTCGTGAAAGAATTAAGCCTTTTTTTAGCTTACTACTACTACTACTACTACTACTGCTACTACTACTACTACTGCTACTACTACTACTACTGCTACTACTACTGCTGCTGCTGCTGCTGCTGCTGCTGCTGCTGCTGCTGCTGCTGCTGCTGCTGCTGCTGCTGCTGCTGCTGCTGCTACTGCTACTGCTACTACTGCTGCTGCTGCTGCTGCTGCTGCTACTGCTACTACTACTGCTACTGCTACTGCTACTGCTACTGCTCTTGCTACTGCTACTGCTACTGCTACTGCTACTGCTACTACGACTACGACTACGACTACTACTACTACTATAATAACTTTATTTATCCTGCAAAAATGTATCAGCTTGCTGTAAAAAAACGTGCTGGTATTAATACATGTGCTGCATTTTATATATATTATATATATTTTAAAATATGATATAATAAGTTACATAATGATACAAAGTAGGAACATGTACTATAAAAGTGCTTAAAACATAAAAATTACATATAAGGCATGCAAGTTCGTGATGTAAAACAATACAATATAAAAAAAATTAAAAGTTAACTACTGAACACTGCCTTGTCAGCATTGAAAAGATATTTGAATAGTTTGGTTTTAAAGGATTTAAAGTTTTCTATGTCTGTGAGTTCTTTAGGCAGTTGGTTCCAATCCTTTGCAGAAGTGTACTGAAATGTCTTTTGCCCCAAGTTGGATCTTGCTTTGGGAATGTTCAGTAATGAGTCATCCCTTAACGTTCTTGATCGTAAACTTTCCCTTGTAGCTATGTGATTTTTTAAGTTTTCGCCTGGGTAGTTGTGACGTTTAAAAATCTTAAAAACCAGAGTTGGAAACGTAAGTAATGTCTACGATTTTTTAGAGAGAGCAAATGACATTTTTCACTCATCCACTGGGTGCATGTCTTTCTATCCTTCTCAAATATAGATCTCAGTGCTTGGCTTTGTAGTCTCTCTAGGTTTTCACTTATGACTTTTGAACAGTCGATCCATATTATTGACCCGTAGTCGATTACCGATAGTATTATAGTTTGTTTGTAGATTTTAAGTAGAATTTCGTGAGACAATCTACTGAGAAAACGTAGCTTAGGGTACATCTTTGTGCACAGTTTTCTAAGGTGATCGTTCCACGATAGGGCGCTATCGACATGAACTCCAAGGTGTTTGGCTGTGGTTACTTCTCTTAGTCGCTGATTACGTAAACAAACGTCTATGACTTCAGATGATTTCAATGAAGGAATAGAACCAATTTTCATAACCAAGGATTTATCAGGATTTGGTACCATATGATTGCTAGATAACAATTTATCAATGTTAACCCAGTCACAGCACATAAACGTTTTGAATTGCCCATAAAAACGCAACTATAAAACATCAACTTTAAAACCGTCTCATGGCAGAACAACTCCGGTCATCTAAAACAACCGCGTGGAAACAAAACCCTTTTTCTTCATGTATATAAAAAGACCATTTTACTAAAGCAATTCAGTCATTTGTGAACGTTGTTCGGCCACATTTTGTCTCACAAACTTAAGACATTTTTCCCCATTTAAAGGGCTGAAACGAAATAAACTTTTGCATAAGAGCATTCTTCTATGTCCACCTACTGACAAGAACTTTGATTGGGCGAGTTGGTATATGTAAATAGTTCAGTATCAGTTATGATATTGTGGGTGAGATTTTGCGGGAGTTGTACGGGAGCTGGTTCTCTTGGGATAAGAAGTTTTGAAAGATCAACAGCAAGTCCCGACCATGAGGAAACACGAAAATCAAAAGCATTGAATGAAAAATTAGAAGAGAAAGTCGAAGAAATAAAAAGAAGTTTAAAGAAAGGTCACGAAGAAGAGCACATAGGAAATGAAGAAGGACAAGAGAAAATATGAGAAGAGCAACGTAGAAGGATCTAGGAACAAAAGAAAAAAGTGAAGAAATAGAGAAGGAACGAGAGAAAACATACAAAGATGGACAAGGGAAGGAACAAAAAAAGGACATAAAGAAGACAAGATAAAGACATGAAGAAGGACGAGTACAAGAACAAGAGAGAAAAAAGATACTACGATAGTAAAAGTAAGAGAACCAAGGAAATTGGGCAGTTCTGTTTACCGTCAACCAGCAATAGGTATATGCGCCTCAATCATTGGGTTTGATAAAAATCATCTATGACAGTTCCAGCGGTATTAAAATGTAACAAGCCATGTTAAAAATAGGTTGCAGCAATTGTATACCCGAGGAACTGCGTGGGACAAGAAATTATTCTGAACATCAAGTCCGTGCAATAGCAACAAAATGAGACAAATTGTGCCCATGGGGTCTTTCCCATTGCCTTCCTCAGTTTTCCTTCCTGACCTCTCCAAGCTACATGGAAGTGACCCAACAACGTTAACAAAGAACTACAGAAACAACAAACTGCCCAACCGTATACGACCCTGCTTTACTAATAGCTATGTTACCTTACCCCCCTGAATATCCAATTGCAGAACCATAGGACTTTTCTGTATTTGCTGCATGCCAGCGAACAGTGGAGATACCTAGAAAAAAAACACAAATGGCAGTTGATGAAACGTGTCACCAGTGATGTGGAATGATTCCGAACGACGACGTCAAAAAGCAAAACTTTTGGCAGTGCTTTATAAGCCCAAGCATTTACATCTCAGCCCTCTGAAGATTATTCAGCTAGCCAAGTTTTCATGCTGCATATATAATGGTAATTAGATTGAGAGGAGTACAATTTGGTCTGAAATTATACGCGTGTTTTTATCCAGTATCTTCCGGGACTTCAACTGCGCATCCATACTCAAGTTTTATAATGGCGGACGCTTTTTTGTATGTCTTCTGTTTCGTGCGCTGTGTAATTGCTAGATTTCTGGCACTACAGCAGGTATTTAGAAGGGTTACTGTATTCCAGTAATTAATAATTCAGTATATTCCTAATAGTAATACCCCAACCTCGGAAAGCCCCGGAGCCCGCCAGCGGCAATTATCGTGGAAGCGAAACGTGGAAATGGCAGAAGGGTGGCAAAAATTGTAAAACAATACTTTCCCTTGAGAACAGCGACAACTAGAAAAGACACATTTGAGCTTTTGTCCATAGTACCACTGCAGGAAATTTACAAGGTAAGGAATTGCAAGAAAATATTTAGAAAACACTTTAAAATGTATGTTGAATAGTCTCTGTATCATTATATAGAGCTGTGAGCTCGATGAACGGTTTAGTTCTAGATACTCCAAACATATAATATTCAATTTCAAAGTTAACCGCAGAGCTCTCATTTTAGCACTAATGAATTTTATCTTCCAAATCATAGAGCCACTCTTTGGACGACGACAAGTTGTCGGTGAACGCTTCAGGGCTTTGTTCTCTACATTGTCTTATTAACATAATTAAATCAAAGTCACGAAACACAGCTCGCGTTGTACAAGTTATTGTGCAAATGATACAGAGCTATTTGTTGACCTAGTTATGAAATAGCCTTCGTGTAGACGCCAGTGTCCGCTCGCCAAATTTAGCGGCTTTTTTACTGAGCTATAAAATTAAGCGGCTTATAATTCGTAGATTACCTATGAAAGTGTATGTGAATTTCTTCGGAGACAAAACAAGCCAATAAGCCACAGCTTTCTTGTCAGTTAGACTTGACAAAAGCAACTCCTGATGAAAGGCTTTTTCTTATAATATAGTAAGTAATACCGCTGATGACTCAAAAACGCGGAACTGTTTTGTTGTGAATTAATTCTATCCACGGGTTTCATTATGAAAATAATAGTGACCCCGGAAATTGTTTGCGAACCGACGTTGTGCACGCCTGTGCAATATTTTGGAATCTAAATTAACTGCATGTTAAAAGCTTTAATAAAAATATTGAAGCATTCAGCCATTGATTGAAAACTCGACTGATTGCTGGAGCTGTAAACACTCGACTTTTACTTAGAACTTAATAAGGTCTAAGTATTTTGGCAGACGTTTTAGTAGATAGGAGAGTATAGCTACTTGTTCAGGAGAAATTACTTCTGTCGGGCGAAGTGAGACAGCAGCATATTTTCACAGCAACTCGATTTTGACATGGTTTCTATCGATCCGTGAATTCCGTTTGTTTTTTCAGCATCGTTCCCCTAGGTCCCCCACATCACATTATTGTTGCTATATGTGCTTTTCTCATATATCAGGCAGCTGGCGAAAGAAAGGACTGATATCTGATTTGAAAGAGCTGGCAAATCTTACAATCACGAAGAATTAGACAATAAAGATATTGCAGAAATTAAAAGGCCAAACATTACTACTATTTTCGTCAAAAAATTCAAATTCGTAGACAAATTGTTTGTCTTATTTCTGTATAAAATATACACTCTTACTAACAGGTTTACAGCTCAACAGCATTCCCTTTACCTGTGGAAACAACTTGTTTAATAATAATATAAAAAAATAATAATCATAGTAATGATAATATTAATAACAGTATTTTGTTTTCTGCATCCAGTCCTTGTGGGATTTTTCTTCTTTTTGCTTGTTTCTCGGCCAACATAGATCCAAAGCTACACTACAACATTAATTCCTCTACCTTTACCTTAATGATTTCCTAACCAAATACTAAGTTTTCACACACACTTCATTATGCATTCATTATTCAGCCACTATATATCATCATCATCATCATCATCATCATCAACATAATCATTACTTCGAGTTATCAGTTTTAAATAAACACTTGTAATTGAGAATTTAACATGAAGAAAATTACATTGCACTCTTTGAAGCACAAATTGAGCAAGTCATTTTGAGCCAAGCTTGGAACTGACTTGGTAGGCCAAGGAACATCTTCTCATACTATTTACAAAAGTTAATTGGTATCATGTTCCTGTTGTGTGCCCAATTCAAGGAATGGTGTCTAAAAGAAGAAAACTTTTTAATTAACATTTATTAATCGAAGCTGTCATATAAACTAAGCTTTTATAGTGTTGAACTTGTTTGGAAAAACAATGTCTGTTGTAAACACTTCGATCACTTACTTTCAAAATCTGCACCGGATATCCTTTGCTAGAAAGCAAAGTGACCACAATTTTTTTGAAGCCGCCACCACATTTCTTAACCCCTTTGTACAAATTTGTCGAAGCATTAAGCACGGCTAATGGAAGAAGCATTTGTGTTAATACATGTGCTTTACAACACTTGAAGTATTGGCGCAGTTGGTAACACTTCTATGATAAAATCAGCCATTCAAAAGAGCATCGCTTAAGTGGTAGCTGCTCACTAAGCTCTACCCTTGAAGAGAGCAAACGCAGCTTAGCTGTAATGGCGACCAAATCATTCTTGGCTGTCTTCATACTTGTCGCCCTCCTTGCATCCTTTGTGAGTTGCTCTGCAACTCCCGATGAACAAGTCACCAAGCGACTGGAAGATCCAATTTTGCGTTGTCCAAATGACGGCTCCTCGGTTCAGGCACTTGCAATTTTGTATCAACTCAAAGCCATGGTTAAAGCGCTTCAATTCAAAGTAAACAAGATAGAGAGATGCTCTTGCAAGCCCAAAGTGGAGGTAGCGTTAGTTTTGACACCCTAGATTAAATTGTTGTTCAACTTTTAGAGACGCATGAAATCTACATCAAAAGAAAACTTTTGTTCCGCGTTGCTTCCGTCTTACCAACGCCCACCAAAAGTCTAGAATTTTACTTTTATGCTTCAAGTCGTACTGATGTCGGTATTGTAAGGGATAAAATGTTTGTTTACTTCGATTTAATAGCTGTTTGTTTATGTTTATGTATGTGGGTGTGCGTGCGTGTGTTAGACAGCTTTTCATGCAACAAAGCAAGCTTAAAACTGTCAAAGTCTCACACCAAATGCCTAACAAGATTGTACGTCGCTCAGTTAATCTCGCGAAAGGAGAGCAGAGTCTCCACAGAGTCCCATCCACGGTAACACCTCCCGTGGTTAGCTCCGCTATCAACTATGCTATTTTGGGTCATTTATATTCGAAAACAACGTTTTAACTTTGAAAATGGGATTCCTATTTAGTGCTGACGTCCGCACGTAGAGAACTTCAAGAAACGTTCCCGGAACGACCGTGGCGTCTTTGCAATGAAACAAAGTAACTCATTCAGTTGAATTCTGTATTAGCTTTTACTTTTGAGGCAATTTCTTGTCGTATTTTGAATTTTCGATTTTTGTTTCTTATTAATTAATTAAACTGATACTGTATTAGTGCACAAGGACTGTGCTGTGCTGTACAAAGCAGGATTCCGCAAGAGCGGAGTGTATACAATCAATCCGGACCGCAAAGGCGCTTTCAAAGTTTACTGTGATCAGACAACTGCAGGGGGAGGCTGGACCGTGATTCAGAAACGGTTTGATGGATCTGTAGAGTTCTATCGCGGCTGGCACGATTACAAATTCGGATTCGGAAACATAAATGGTGAATACTGGCTTGGACTTGATAAGATTAACAGGTAACGGGACTTTTTCCATAGTATCGTTATTACTATTGTTGTTGTTATTATTTTCATAATATTATTATTTTCATTAAAATCGTTATTATTGTGACTGTTATTATTATTAAACAAAAAAAACAATTTTTAAGGCATAAAAATTAAAAGAGCTGATAAAAATCCAACATTTCTTACTGCAAAAGTCACCGTCTGGGTAATTGCGTTTTTAATTTTGATAAACTTCTCGCGAGGTGAAAAGTGAAGGAGCTGTACACGAAACTTTTATCGCCGTGTAAACCTGTGACCAAGCAACTTTAAAAGGTATCTTTGGCGGTTCTATGTATTTGTTTGGATAGGACTGTTTGATCCGTTCTTTAAAGCTTCTTACATATTTCGCTGAGTACTGAGCTTCACAGTCACATTGCATTTGTAAGTACATGTGATCGATTGGTCTAACAAAACAGTTTGAATAAAATACTTATGTGTAAAACTGTTGAAATTATTCAGTTAAGTTATGTTCGAATTCAGTTACACACAGAATAGAATATATCCAAAAAAATTCCATCACCATCAATGACTATCTCCATCAAAACCATCATTGCATTTACCATTTTCACCAAAGCCATCACTGTCAATGACCATTTCCACCAAAGCCATCACTGTCAATGACCATTTCCACCAGAAACATCTTTGACAATAAACAATTCCACCAAGCCATCTTTGACAATGACCATTTCCACTTTTTTTGTCAATGATCATTAATTTCCACCAAAACCATCTTTGACAATGATCATTTCTACCAAAACCAACTTTGGCGATGACTACTTGCACTAAAACCATTTTTGTCAATAACCATTTCCACCCAAGCCATCTTTTTCAATGATCATTTCCACTAAAACCATCTTTGTCAATTTGTCAATGATCATTAATTTCCACCAAAACCATCTTTGACAATGATCATTTCTAAGAAAACCAACTTTGGCGATGACTATTTGCACTAAAACCATCTTTGGTAATGACCCTTTCTACCAAAACCATTTTTGTCAATGGCCATTTCCACCCAAACCATCTTTTTCAATGATCATTTCCACCAAAATCATTTTTGTCAATGACTATTTGCACTGAAACCATCTTTAGCAATGACCATTTCCACCAAAATCATCTTTTTCAATGATCATTTCCACTAAAACCATCTTTGTCAATGGTCGTTAATTTCCACCAAAACCATCTTTGACAATGAGTATTTCTACCAAAACCACCTTTATTAATGACCATTTCTACCAAAACCATCTTTGACAGTGACCGTTTTCATTCAATCTACCACTGTCATCGACCATTTCCACCAAAACAAGACGAGACAAGACATAATATATTTCTTCCTTAAGCAGGTTACATTGTTTTGAATAGCAGGCAGAATAAATAAATGTTAAATAAGGGAGCTGATCTCCGAAAATAACTTTAACGAAGGAACAAGTACAGATTAGCAGAATACATATATTATTTTCGGCCGTCGCCAAAATTAATTTCTACCAAACTATGTCACTTTCCATTTCCACCAAACCATCATCATCACTGACCATTTCAACCAAAGTTAAACGTGCCATTATCATCACTGCCATTTCAACCAAAACCATCACTGTCCTTGGCCATTTCAACCACAGCGATCATTTCCATTGACTGTTTTCACCAAAACCAACACTGTGAACGACCATCTCTACCAAAAACCATCGTTTTAACTGCCATTTTTCAAAACCATCACCATCTCTGACCATTTTTACCGAACCATCAATATATTTACCATTTCCACAGAAAACGTCATTGTCACTGACCGTTTCAACCAAAAAAACCCATAGCTAGCATTTCTTTCAATACAATCATCATCACTATTATCATTTTAAACAAATCCATCATCCTTGATGGCCATTTCCATCCAAATCATTATTATTACTACCATTTCAACCATAATGCCCAAAATAATCATCACCACTATCTCGACTAAAACCAACATCACAATTAAAATCATCACCCTGTATTCTATAGACTGAAAGCAATCAATTA
Source organism: Hydrozoanthus sils (assembly GCA_027575215.2). NCBI lineage: Eukaryota > Metazoa > Cnidaria > Anthozoa > Zoantharia > Hydrozoanthidae > Hydrozoanthus > Hydrozoanthus sils. Next base: position 16,292 of record JAOBRD020253035.1, read on the forward strand.
GTGGTCGATCTTAAATGTGGATTTGGCAATGACAGGTTTGGGACTTCCCGCCTGCACTGCCTACAGCTACGGAGCTGTGTCATTTTCTTTACATTGAATTAATCATTGCTTCAGCTATTGACTTTCCAGGTCAATGCAGGGCAAACCACCAAAAAAAAAGAACAACAGACGAGTCTTAAGGCATTTGCAAAATCTGTAAGAATAGAGAAGATTGAATATTCCACACTTTCCTTTTAGACTGACACACAGCGGTAGGTACGGGTTGCGAGTTGATCTCATGGACGCCTCGGGGAACAAGCGTTATGCAGCGTACAACTACTTTGCAGTCAGCAGTGAGAACACCAAGTACAAACTCAGCCTTGGAACTTACTCAGGTGAGCTAGTGCGGGTGCCAGCGTATGCTAATATTTTACAGAAACCTGATACATGTTCAAGCCTTTCAGCTTCAAGCCTAAAGTATGATTTATTGGTAAAATCTACCAACTACAACCAAGACTTTCATGTAAACAGCCTTTGGGAGCTGTGAATTTTATTTTCATTGATCTGCTTTGTAGGATCACTTTTTTTTTCACTTTGCCATGCGTATATATGAGTCATGGTGGCTGGGGCTGGGGAATGAAAATAGCGTAGATATTACTGAGCAGTATTTGATTGCCGAGACAAACTCGTATTGCCGAAAGGATCGAAAATCAAAATTGATATTTTTTCTTAAGTTGAGAAAATTACCAATGATACTTTCTTATGTGTTCTGTTTCCCTCATCAAATTTCATTGAAGGTACAATTTTCTTACTAAATTTGTTTTCTGTCTGAGAAGTTGGCACAGAAGCCTCGGAGCTAAAAAGGAAGCAAACGTTGAGCATTTACGGCAGCGAGATTACTAAGTAGTAAGGGGGATCTATTGGTTGGCAATTTCCTTTAAAAAACTTTCAGTTTTCTAACCCTCGATGGTTCAGCAATATTTTGTAAGATTGAAATACATCAATATCTCTAAATTTGTAAAAACTTAAGGCAGTTACTCGCTCTACGCGACATAGTTGTAACCTGGATATGTCAGTGGCTCTATGTAAAACCAAACATTTTCAGAACAGTTTATCTCCTACCATGATCAGCAATTATAGTTCAGTTTCCTCTTTCAAGACCGCCCTAGCCTGTATAGGCGCTATTAATCTGCTACAAACATTTTATTTGATATAAACAATTGTTGTACTTGGAAAACTATATGCAGAAATTATCAATTTGCTTTTAGTCGGTTTTTCTATTAAGACACGGGTATTCCTATTAATTGTAAGTATGTCGTAAGCGTATCCTGCTTGCTGCTTTTTTTTTGGCCTCACACTTAACTTGGAGCCATATACTCTGTTGTGCGAGCCACACCATGCCTATTTCTTGTTAGTTTTATTTTGGTACCGGATTTTTTTTTTGGGGGGGGGGACTCCCATATGTCGTCGGACGGGGGTGCTCGTCGTATCTTTTAGGGATTAAAATTCGGTATCGAGGTATCTTTTAGGGTATCAGGCAAAACTTTTTCCAGAAAACTGTATCTTTTACGAAACGTTTTTGCTGGTCTAGGCTGATACGTTTAAAACATCGCAGAGGGATGAATTCGATGAAATGTTTTTACTGTAAGCAAATAAAAGGATAGATTATCAAGTTTGGATTTTAGAATGGTATCTTTTAGGGGTTGAAATTCTGGTTGACCACACCCAGATTGGTATCTTTTAGGGGTTGAAATTCTGGTTGACCACACCCACATTGGTATCTTTTAGGGGTTGAAATTCTGGTTGACCTCGCCCAGATTGGTATCTTTTAGGGGTGGAACTTCATTTTC
>JAOBRD020253135.1:0-24020 GCA_027575215.2 Hydrozoanthus sils
GATATGTTCAAAGTATCTTGTTACATTTGTTTGTTATAATGACAGCTAGGTTGATTATTAAAGATCATACTTCAACAATAACCACATATTAATTTATATAAGAGTTGACCTCTCAAACCAACAAATTTTTATTTTTGTAACAATCAAACTGTAGTGAACGAATGAGAACAAAACTTGTAGCAAAGTTGTTTCTTAATGTTTACATCTTTAGTATTGAAAAACCACTACTAAACCAGCTTCAGTCGCTTCAAAATATTGCCATGGGGACCTCAGTTCAATATTAATTGTCATACTAGGGCGGGGAGCCTGCTGCTGCCTTAAACCCATCTCCTTTTTGTCATACTTTAACCATAGAAGGCATGTTGGGGTTGGGAAGGGGAACTGAAACTTGAGAAAATTGTAGACAGATTTCCAAATGCTTCAGCACAACTGTTCTTCATTTCTAAACTGTTCACAAAAGTTTGATATTGAATTTAAATTTTGAATTTTGATGGGAAAATGTCACTAAAAGTCAAAGATTTTATTGATAATAAGTATTAGTCATCTTGGGCAATATCATAAATTGGATAGAAATAGGTATAAACACCCAGAAAGCTTTTATACCCATTTTTACCTATATGGCAATAAATTTGTTTTTAATCTTTTACCTAGTAAATGGTATTTTCTTATGGTTATGTAGCAATCATTTATGTAAAAAAAAATTAACTGAAAAGGTCAAAAAGTCTGCAATTTTGACTGCTAACATTTGTTTCCTTGCGAGAAAATCTCAATTTAATTTACTTAATTACAATCAAAAATGCTTTACTATCAATTGAATGTATCATATTCTTATCACCTGCCTTAGAACAAGTTTTAATTCTTAACTAGCTGTTCCATTGAAAATCTCGGGGGAACAGTTTAAAGGTGACCCGACCGACCCCCATCCCCTCCAAGTGTCTGGAAAATTTGGACTTTATAAATCTATAAGATTTGAGTTTTGGTTTTAATTTACCAAGCATGAGAAAACTTGATAAATCTTGTTTTTTGTCGTTGGCTATGATTGCCACAGAAACCAATTAAAGGGGAACTGAACCCTAAAGTCGACTTTTGTCAAACAAAATCTGTAAAAGTGTGAAAACAATATTTAATCATTTTTCTGCTCTTGTCGCGCTGATTTTTGGAGAAATTCGAGTTTAAAACACGTTACGTGCCGCACTGTACCGACAGCTCAGAATTAGGGGTCAGCGGAGAATTAGAGTGGGGCTACGACATCAGATATGGATAAGAAGGGAAGAATTGGCCCTAACTGAAAAGATTCATCATTGAAGTGGGATATCGCACACAACTTCAATTTTAACTTTGACTCTTGACTGTGTAAGCGAGCTTATGACAACAACAACAGTTCAAGCACTCGCTCACTTCCCCATTAATACCTACGTCAAACATTATCTTCCTTTTACCGCTGACTTGTTGACAAGCGCACATGCTCAACGATGTTAAACGAAACTTTGAAACTATAATTTCTCGGAAAATCAATGCGGTGCGAGGAAAAAATTAAATACGATTTCCACACCTTTAAGGATTTTAATTAAAAAAGATTGATTGATTCTAGGGTTCATTTCCCCTTGAGTCTCAACTAACTCTCAGTGCTTAATCAAAAGTACAAAGCACTTTGATTAAACATTCCTTGTTTTACGTCAATTGGGTGAATTGTGTTGAAGATACATGCTGTACCTTTTCTAACCTCATGCTTTCTAGGGTTAAAACTCTTGCAACTAACTAAAGGTATGGGATTCTTGTATAAACCCAACTTTACTAGAAAACTGAAACTTTTGGGCTTTTGCATACAGTAACGAAATGATGCAACTGAGTTTTTAAAATCTTCTTTTTTGACAGACTCTCATTAAAACAATTAAGTAACGGGTTTCTCAAGCTAGTTAATTGTCATATACCTTGAAATTCAACAATATAATTTATGTGTAGCTTGTTTAAACGGGAAACAGATTGTTTTCCAATTGAAAAATTTTGGAAACTTTAGTATATGTCTTTAAGTTACATTCTATAAATAATAAAATGCTTTTGATTAAAATTTAGAGACATGTTATTTGTCATCCTGGCAAGATTTCTATGCAATCATTTCTATTATAAACAGGCATCTGATCTTGTCAGCTATATATGTGTATGTGCAAGTATCTTTGGAAAACGTTCATCAGGTGTTTGGTGATTGTCTTCTGGATTTCTGCCGTGATAGAATGCAGAAAGACGAGATCATCATTGGTTTTCTGCCAGTTAACATCCTTCAGCGCTGGAAAAAACGCTGGTATGCTAGAGTCGTACATGTGGCCTCGTTTAACGTTGTTCGCAGCGCAGTGATCGAGCGGTTAGCGGCGGGGTTTGACACGTAACCCTAGGGTTGCGAGTTCAAGCCCCGGTCAGAACACTGTGTTGTGTCCTTGAGCAAGACATTTTACCTGACTTTGTTCCAGTCGACTCAGCTGTATAAATGAGTACCAGGTCTACTGCAGGGAGCTAACCTGCAATGGATTAGTGCCCTATCCAGATGGAGTCAAAGACTCTCATCTGCTTAACACTACCGAATTGGGAGATAAGCACCGGCCCTATGAGCCACTAAGGCTTGAGAAAGGATTTAGCTAGCTCGTTTAACTTGATGAGGGAAATTTCCGAAGCAGCAAAGTCCAAGACAAAATCACTGGAAAGGCAATTAAATTCTGAAAGCAAAAATGTTTTTTATAACTCGATTAAACTGCTGCGAAAACAATTTGGAGAAGAACCCAAAGATAAAGGAGCAATTAGAATTTGAACTGTTGGAAAACGTCCGCCGTAAATTTACGTTGGCCACTCTGTACAGTCCAAAGCAACAAGAAGCCCACCAGAAATGGTGCATCTCGAATAATTACCCGATTAGAACTGCTTGCGCCGATTACCCCCAATTAGCTAGCTAGTTCACTGCAAGGCAATATCAGTTGAGAATCTCCCGGATTCACATCCCATTAATTTAAAATCTTGTAAACTCTTGGATGCGGAATGTTCTCATTAGGGACTCCCGCTGTGTTTTGCTTCATGCTGAGTTTAGCATGCAGAGTTCGATGGAGTTATGGAACATCTCTTAAGTTTCCTAGCTATAAGCAATAAATTGTTACTTTGCTTTATTTTTGTTTACGACATGTGTAAATTTTATGGTTTTGATTAATCTTGGAGTGCATTTGTTTTACCTGTACTTCATTTCAAATTACAACTAACTAGTTTATATAAATTTTTGTTTTTTCCTGTTGAAACTTCAAAACATGAAAAGGTTAACGAGGTAATAGAAAAGGGTTATATTCACAATTAAGTGCCACAGTCAAATGGATCTAATTGTTTGAGATGGTCACTTGATGTTGTTGCCAAAAGCATTAGCTAGAGTTTCCCAAATTAGCATTGCACGTGTGTAAAGGCGTGGCTACACGATGTAACATTGCATGAAACGTTATGCGCAACTGAAACAGTTTGTTTAGCCACAGGGTGATAAAGTTGATTGGATTGAATTGAATTGAGTTGCAACTCAGCTGGGTATTCTAAGAGGTAATCCTTACTTTTGTTTTAAGCAGACCTCAGTAATGTTCAAAGGAATACTCTTTCAGATAAAACAAAAGAATCTGAATTGGAGGAACTAACCGCCACAAAAGAAGCTTCCAAACCCGAGAGTCTGGATGACTTGACAAAAAGTAGGACCACTGATATTTCCACAGACTTGGACGAAGAAACCAACAATCAAAGTACTCATGGTGCATCCTTAGATACCTTGACAGCGGTTGTGCCATCAGAGGAACCACCAAGCACTGGAAAGGTCTCCAAGAAAAAAAAGAAAAAGAAAAAGAAAGGTAACGATGCAGTTGATTAATGCTTCAGTGGAATGAACGTAAGAAATACAAACTAACATTCAATGATCTCATGTGAGAAAAGAGTACAACGCACTGTTTGAGGTTTGGTTGGTTTCATTGATTGCTGAAAATATCAGTATTTCTAATCATAAATAAGGTGTAAATAATTTTGATACGATTTTTTGTCGTTAGTACAGCTGGTCATTCTGTGGATATCTATAGCTAGCTCAAAGTACAAAACTTCATTGGAAGTCAGACTAATATCTCTGAATGCATTAAATCTAATGAATATTCTGGTATATATGATGTTTGTCACACCCTTCAAACTAACTTTTGTTAGGTGCGGTAGAAACCTCTAACAAGGATCAAAGTGGAACTAAAGAGGAGCGAAAATTCGTTGAGCTTCTAGAAGAGGAATCCACCAGCAAGGCTGCTGATACGTGTGGTAGCATTGATTGTATTGTATTCTCTGAAGTCGGTAGCCAGGAGACAAAGACAGATCAATTATCACCAACAGACAGGTAATAAGATCTTAATAGCAGTAATGGAATGTTTTGACACAAGAACAAAACAAGATTCTTCTTGTGCGCAACAAACAACCCCTCAGCGTTGTTAAACTTAGGCTACTGCGTAGAGGCTTAGCTTGTTTTGTAGCCGTTGTTTTCGGGCTATTCTCCAGGCTGTATCAGACACTATAGTTAAGGATTTGAATAAAAAGGGTGACTTGTCAGTGAGTTAAGTGCCTGTTTTTTTCAAACAGAGGCCTTGTAATGATAGTGGTATAGTACTAGTGATATAGTGATAGTGGTATTGTGGTTATGGTATAGTGGTAGAAGGAGTAGCAGTAGCAACAGCAACAGCGGTAGCATTAGTGCAATGTTATCATGGTTGTTGTTGTTGTATTAGCAGTAGCAGCAGCAATAAAGTTGATATTTATTTTGTACTGTATATTTCTTTAGTACTGTTAGAGTCTGGAGGACACAGAAACTTTTGTGGAAGATCTTGAGCAGGATGATCCGGAATTTAATGCAAAGACAGATTTTGAAAAATGTTTGAGGAACCCACTTCCACTTGAACAAAAAGAAGAGTAAGTAACTGATTAGGTTTATTTTTTTTGCCTTTAAATTTTTGCAGCGAGAAGTGACAAAATTCTGATGTACTGTAGCTCAGTGAAAATTCTCAAACCCATTGAAATGTCATCACTCTTGCGTTTTTAGTTACCTAATTGTATCGAAGGATTTCAGGTGACATAATGTTTACAAACAAACCTTTTCCAATCTAACACCTTCGGGACCTCAAACGGAATCTTTGTTTCAAACTACCAATTAATTAACAGTCGACTCACTAATAATAATGATTGAAACTCGCCTATAAACGATTAAGTCAAAGCAATTAACCAACAGTTCACTGATAGGAATGTTATGGTTCAGGCTACTACTCAAAATGCATCTGAAAAAGTTCGTGCATTCAATTTAGTTTACTTTAGGGAAAATACTATTAGTGCTACGTGCCTAAAACAAATGTTATCATATCCAGAAAGGTCGAATTCAAATTTTGATTTATAGCATGTTTATTTACCTGCAATATTGAGCAAAATATCACAAAATAAAATTTAGAACAAAGTTTTGGAATTGTGAAGATTTGGCTAACAGTCGCCTATCAAACTGTGGTCAGAAAAGTTTGTAATTTTGCCACACGCATTTTTTTTGTATGAAGTGAAGATTAGCTGAAACGTGTGTCGAATGGTCTTCTCTTTTCAAATGTTGTGTGATTGTTTGAAAACCAAAGAATTTTCTAATTTTCGAAGCACAAAATCTGGAACATGCCTTGATCATGATCAACAATCGCTTAGCTTGAGACATGCAAATGCAGCAACACCGACCCGCAAATTAATAATACCATTTTTTTGTTCGATAGCCACACGTGCACGACTTTGCAGTCTTCAGAGCTCAAGAACATCACTTCCCTGACGAACTGTTTAAAGCTGAATTTCGATAATAAACGTGTAATTTACTGCAGTTGTGCTTTAATATGAAATTCTTTTACCATCTTATTTAATAGCGCGTTGTTAGCTTATTTTGATTTAACTTTTCGAAAATGCGTTTTCAACTTGATTCACCAGCATCTCGAAACTCGACAAAAATACATGTGTTATATATCAAAATTTAAGTTAGGCCTTTCTTGATATATGAGAACACATATCTGAGAAACTTAGCACTTATATTTTTTTCACTAAACTAAATCAAACGTGCGAACTTTTTCTGTGTTAATCTGTATAGTATTAGATAAACTGTGAAAACATTCGCAACATGATCTGTTTTTTAGGGTGTGGCATTCTGGAAATTGAGCGAAATGCTAATCATAATCCCGTTCTTAGCCGAGATTTGAGTGTCACGATGTAAAGATGATTTTGAGCCCAAAGTGCTTATGACCTGCGGTAGTATTGCTTGTCATATGTGGGGATCAGCCCCATTAATAAACTGGGGGTCACCACATGCTTTTCGCCGTAGGTTTTGGGGAGTTTGCATACATAGAGCTGGAGGTCTATTCATGGAGGTTTTTTATTGCTAGAAGTATTCATCAAGGTAGCAAATGTTTCAGTGATGTTTCAAGGGGCAGAAAATGCTCTTTTATGAATTTTTCATCGTTACTGCGTGCTCAGTCGCTGCCAGTCATGCATTGGCGCTCGGAAACAGTTAATAGAATTCTTGAAGAAGGAGACAGAATGTTCTTGAATGCTTTGGACAATCAAGTTATTCCAGATTATCACTTAATACCCGGGTTCCATTTCACATGTTCCACTGCTGTTCTCAGTCACACGCGGTAGAAGAGAAATGTAAAAGGCAACTATTTTTTTGCTAATGTCTATGACTATGATCTAAGTTAAGTCTTTCCCTTCAGAAACTCTCCCAGCAAAGAAATTACATAAAACCTTGTCATAACTACAAGACGAATATTGAAGCTGCTCTCAGCACTCCCCTTTTGATAAAAACCGCTAGTGTTAACACCTTTTTTCAAATTAATCTATTTCTACATAAATGTTTTTAGGAAGAACATCCTGTGCGTTTTCAAGTTGATGTATGGTACCTGCCTCACTACTCTGCGCCGTTTGTTCTTGGAAATTCATCCATCATGGAAGAACCATCCCTCGGACGCAACCGCTTTGGACAAGGGCAAGATGTTCTTGAAAGGGCATGAAGCAGCAACATTTAGCTCTGGCAATATAGAAGAATGGGATTTTTCTCTTCTGACAACTGTACTTTTGTATTCCAAACAGTGCTCGATAGAACTTGGTAAACGAGAAAACTACGAATCGTCTATCCAGAGTCTTAAGGAGTGCAGAAACAAGCTGATTGGTCATCCAAAATCGGACAAAATGTCAGACGATGATTTTAAGTTCTACTGGCCAAAAGTTACAAGTTGTCTAGAAACACTTGGCGTTGGTGAACAAGAATTTGAAGATGTTCTCTCAGGTAAAATTTTGCTGTTAAGGGATTTGTATACAGGAGAATATTATAAGTATGTAAAAATTTGTAATTTCGGCCAGTTTGCCGTGTGACTTACAAATCTGCAGTTATATTTTAACAGCTGATTTAATAAGCATAGTGCCTCGATTCCACGATATTGTGACCACGGTAGCATGGTGACTAATGCAGGCCATACATGCGTAAACAAACGGTCGCGAAAACCCATTTCTAGCAAAAACACTCAACAGTTTCAAGAAAGCTGAATATATGCGGAGGCATGTTAAGAAGAAAATAAATCCTGTAATTTTGATGAAATTCTATTGTTAAATGATTGAAAACAGAACAGTCAACGCATAAAAAAAAAAGTCGTCAATCGAAGTACATGGTGTAAGCTATAAGATGCAAAAACAGCCAGTTTGCGTATTTGAGAGTAGATATATTAGTTAACAAGATGATCATAGCTTTCAAGATTAGCAATGGGAGTTGTAGAGAGAGGCCCCGTCACTGCAGCGAAACACGTCGAATGCACGTCACTAGTCTGCGACTGTTTCTAGTGTACTTCTAGTTAGTAAAATAACTGGGGTGATTATAGAGTTTTCATGGCGCTTAGAAGCTCGCGTATTATGCCAGCTAGCGAATAATTTTTAAACACTTAACAATTTAACTTCTTTTAAGAAGAAAATTCCAGCGTTACCAATATCTATATACACTGTTTACATTAAAGTCTTGTAGAAAGCAAACTTTTTAGAACTTTTTTTTGTATTTCTTCAGCTATTCTTTTACCTTTGTGGTCTTCTTGTTGTTTCTTAAGAATATTCCCTTTATCCGTGTAGCACTCGTCTCGGAAACCGTGGAAGACAGTGAAACCGTTTATACATTTCAGTTGTAGAAACCAAAAGGCCTCATGCATATTGTATACATGTATATATTGCAAATTGCTAGTTAAGAACTCCCTTAATACTCAGTATACTCTTTTATTTGTAGACGAGGTTCTTCTTTCTGGCAAGCACTACAGAGATCTTTATTTAGCAGACCTAGCGGCCGCAGTTCCCAATAAGCCACAGTTAGACCGAATGGAGAAAAAGCTTGATTCACTTCTAGAAAGCCACCCAGAATCATGTTCAGGTCACACTGACGTTTTTCTCGGTCCCCGATGGGACGAATGGTTAAGATTGTGCAGTCGTGTTCAAGATTTTGATGCAACTCAGAACCAGTACATCTTAGTTACAGATGCTCTATCAGCAGTTGATACCCAGCTGTTGTCTTGCTTAAGAAGTGTACCCTGGAAGATGGTCTTAGATTTTGACCCAAAGTCAGAGGAAACAGGTTTCTACCATTCTTTTTCTATGCAAGAGGGTTTGGGGAATCTGATCAGTTTGCTAACTCCAGGAGAACTGAAAAGCTACTCGACAAGCAACTTAGCACGCTACATAGATGTTAAGAAGATGCTCTGGTTGTTTGTTAACGGAAGAGAGTGTGACCGACCTGAAAGCCTTCCCATGAAGTTTCCTGACTGGGAATCTTCTTCAGTGAAACAAATCAGCAGATTTTTTGGTTGCTGCTCGGATCCGGACAAATTTGATAAACTAATGCCAGTCATTTGTCTGATCCTACCATTCAGAAAGGAATCACTCCCGTATCTTGAGATGACAGTTAACCGGTTGTATGAGAACTTCGATGAATTTGATATGACCTTAGTTTCTCTAAAGCACAGCCACTCACATCTGATCTCAAGCAAATTCCAATGCCATGTGTTTGATCTAAGCCCAAAGTTGCTTGGCCAAGGCTTAGCAGAACTGTTTCACATACCCTCAAGCCGAGAATATCGCATGCCAACTTCACAAGCTAATGTCCCGGCCAAGTTGTCTGAGAAAGACTTTCTTTTTCTGAAAGAATACCTTGATATTCTATATCACGGCTGTCACAACCTACCAGATAAACATTCTAGTCAAGAGGAAGAAGCAGTTCTTCAAGAACTACTTGAAGAACACAGAAGATCTTTCATGTCAGGACAGTGGATATCTTTTGTGAGCTTGTTCGATAACCACGATGCCAGACGGGAGACTGGTAATGAGGTGCGCACGCACATTCAACGACTTCTGGACCAAGGACTAACACACTCTGTCATTGTAGAGATTCGCCATGCGCCGGGTACTGGTGGCTCAACCATTGCACGTCGTGTTCTCTGGGATCTACACAAGTCTTACCCGTGTGCATTTGTAAAGCTTGGTGTTCATCTTGACTTTGAAGAAGATGTAGTTTTCACAAATAGACTTGTTACTCGAATCACAACCCTGGAAGACATTTGCGGTACTCCTCCCGTCATTTTGATTGATGGAAAGCATTGGCAGATAGAAAGCCTGTCAAACAAGCTGGTCAGATCATTAAACAGCATGGGCCGAAAGGCTTTACTGGTACGTTGCCAGCATGGAAGTAAAGATCAGAAGATTTTACAGTCTGAAGCGTACCATATCCATGCTGTCTTCTATGTTAATGCCAAACTGGAAGATTCGCGAGCAGACCTAAACGAGTTTGGAAAAAAGTACAGAGATTATCTTCAGGAGACATTGAACGGAGGCCCTTCTGGACTCCGTCGTGTGTTTCATTTTCCCCTTATGGCAATGATGGAAGAATTTCGTCCTAAACTTCGCGAGATCATAAACAGTTCATTAGATGAAATGCCATCACTGCAACAGGAAATTGCAGTGCTTGTGGCGTTTATCCAGAAATACGCCAATCAGTCGACACCAGCACTTTTCTTGTTTAAAGCTTTCAAAAAGTTCATGCGACCTTCAGACAATGATAGTGTTACTTACGGAGACATCAAGCAACTTTTCTCTGAGCACTTGTTAAATTTAATGGTCCAATCTCTACCTGGAGGAATCGGATCGAGAATCAGTAGGTTGAAGGAGGTGTCTCCAGAGTCGTACACTTTGCAACACAGAGTTGTGGCCGATTGTGTTCTCAACAGAGTGCTTCGTGAACATGGCCGCACTCTTTTCGCCATTACAAGCCAATTTCTACAGCATCCCGTTTATGAAGACGAACAGTTTCTGCCACTGTTTCAAGATTTGTTTATCCACAACAGATACTTAGAAAGAGCAAAACTGAAGTTCTCAGCTCTCTTTTACGAGCTTAAGGCAATCGATTCAGATCGAGCAGCAGAGATCTTTTGTGAAGCGGCGAAAAAAACCAACGACCCATTGGTTTATTCTCATGCAGCAAGGTTCCATGCCAAAAAGAGTCGTCCATCATTCCAGAAAGCAAAGGAACTAATAGAACACGCTTTTCGAGCCAAAAATGCCAATTCGAAGACCAGGATGATTTATGATACCAAAGGAGTTGTACTTTTCATTGAGTTGAGCTATATGTTAAACACAGGAAGAGTTAAGGATTTGAGTCAGGCTGAGAAGGTAGCAACAAAAGCTCTAGATGCCTTCAGAAGGGCAAGAAACTTTCCCCCTACTTACCCAAATCCGTTGATTGGAGAAGTGAAAGTGTGGTTAGTGTGTCTCGAATGGATAACAAAGCACGGCTGTGGGGGTGACTCAGACGATGCTTTGAAGTTTGTCACAACTCAAGCTCCCCCATTCTTCCGCACTTGTATCAGCGACTCCTTTTATCTCCTAGACATTGTTGACTCGATTGTTCAGACAGTTTCGACCTTGCAGGACCCAGAAGAAACTCAGAAACTGGTAAACGATGCCCGCCTGTCATTGATGAAAACATTTGGTAAAGAAGGAGGTATAAACAAAAGAAAGGACGCGCATGACGTCATCAAGGCTTGCCAAGCCATCTGCTCGCGAAAGAACTTCCCGAGATCTTCTCACATGGAGCTGAAGCGTCTACAGGCTCAGTACATGCTTAGCTGCTATGACCAGATAGAAGCTTTAAACATGCGAAACTTAGAGTTTCTGTTAAAGCTGCTTGAAGAGTTGGTCCTTGTTGAAAAGGAGTACCGATTAGCGTATCACCTGATGAAGGTGTGCATTCATGTGGTTGGTCCAAGGTCCTTTAGCTTTGACCAGGCATTGAACGTGATAGACAAATGGTTAAATGTTTCTCAGTACGACTGTATGCCATACTTTTATCGGATGGTTATATACTTCATCAAGATTTTTGAAGGAAACACACTAGAGTACCTGGCTCCCTACCTTCAAGCTGTGAAGCAGTGTCACGAAAAGTCACAAAACCACTGCAAAAGCACGATGTCCACACACTTCATTGGGAAAGAAGGGGAAGGCATGTCTCGCCTTTTAACTAGGAGCACTCTTTTTCGTGGCGAAACAGAGTATTCTACTGCAGATTCAGACAAAGTGAAGAAATTTTGGCGAACTGACAGCAGAAAGAAACTACTCGAGTGCAAAGGTCGAATAAGATTGAAGTCATTTTCACGACAGAGACGAGAACAGCCAGTCATCGAGCTCGTTCAAGGAAATGTTGAACTTTATGTAGGGAAGAGTGCTGATATTGGTCAAGCTGAGAGAGATTTCACACCTGGTACAATGGTTTACTTTGTTGTCAGTTTTAATCTCCGAGGACCTGTAGCCAATGGCATCACATTTCAACCATCAGAGCGGTAAATCATTTTCATGATCACCGTAATTTTTTTAACAGAATTGGGCGGGCCTTACGAGACAACACACGTCCATGTGTTTGGTAGACAGTCGTGAAGTACCAGTTGACCCGTAAAGTTTTTTTTGCTGGCCATTCTTCATCAATTCAGATGATCAGCCTGGAACCTTAAAACTCAAAATGAACTCAACTGAGCATTTATTTTAATCAAGATTTTCACCCAGAACTGCAGCAATTGAGAAAATACCAGCGATCAAAGTTTAATGATCGATATCCACCTAGATCTTGCGGATAAGTTAACTGCCGCAGTAACACAAGGGGGATTCTTTCGGCATTTGATAAACATAACCGTGTACGCTTTAAAAAATTTTTCAATCCATTCACTTGCACGAAAAACTTTAACTTCTTTTAGAGTTTGAAGAGGTACTCAACAGTAGCAATACCTATGTAATTTTCTTGTTTATCAAGACAAGAAAACCTTCGTAATCGTAATCGTCTGAATGGGAACGTCCGCGAAGCTTCATTGCATGAATATTGAGCGTATGTGCGCTATGAGCTTAGTTGTTCGAAAGGTGGTTGTTTTTCAGCTAACGGGCATTGTATTGACTCGGAAGAACAAGAAGTACAAATCCTTTGAACCGAAATTTATTTATAGACTTTGCATGAAACTTTTATCTTTGATTTAAAACCTTTTTAAAAAGGTATGAATGATTTTTAAAAACTTAGACGAACTTTTTAGGTCCTCAAAGGGTAGCTGTGCACGTGAACGAATCGCATGATCTACGTCATAGTTAATCTAATACTTTTTTCTTCAAAGTCCTCAAAGGGCAGATATACATGCATGGACGAATCATACTCATCAGCCAAAGAATTCGTGTTTTTTCAGGAAAGCCCTCAAAAGGCTACGAATCATACTCATGAGCCATAGAATTCGTGTTTTTTTCAGAAAAGCCCTCAAAAGGCGTGATTTGTCTTGATCTTTTTTGTATTTAGCCATTAGCTTTACGTTTTAACACATGAGCTGTTATCCCTTACCGAAGCTAAAGGCATCTCCTATGACCTTGGACTAGTAACTGCTCAATAACAGAAAATGTCAATCTTGCAAAGATGGAGAGTTTAAAAATAAGTTGTTTTTTTGGATGAATCATAGGAGTCTTTGAGCATTAACTTTCACTGAGAAGATTTATACAAAAACACTAGTATTAATAGTTGGCGAGAAGACTTGTTTATTCAGTCGTACGAATAAACATGTATACAAATAAAAAGAGCACCAAAATCGATCGTTTGCTTGAAGTTTTGTTTTAACATGTTTTACAATGCACAACGTTTTTATCGGGTTACCCACAAAGAACTCTTACTCTCTATTCCATCCCTAGCTAAGTCTTTACACCGTGATTTCCCGTGATCTTTTTTGTATTTAGCAGTTAGCTTTACGTTTTAACACATGAACTGTTATCCCTTACTGAAGCTAAAGGCATCTCCTATGACCTTGGACTAGTAACTACTCAATAACAGAAAATGTCTTGCAAAGATGGAGAGTTCAAAAATAAGCTGGTTTTTTTTACATGGTTTTAATTCGTCAAGAAGATTCAAGCTGAGCGGTCGCTTCAATGTTGCCGGTTTTCACCTGACGTCATCGTGGCCATGTACAAAAAAATGTGACGGTTTCTTTTTTTTTATGACACCAATCTTTGGCGTTTTTAGTTAAGTTTCCGCTGATCAAAATAGACTGTAGGCGTACGTGTTCAACTCAAAGTCGCACACTGAATTTTGACAGCATATCGTTATCTCGCTGGTTAAGTTTGCTGGCCTTATCATTTTGCAGACTGTATCATAACTTTTAAATTAACGAATTTTTTATGGAAATTTATATGCCCATGGACTTTATAGGAGAACCCGCGCCACAAAATGACAAGTCAGGGCGCGCAAGGTTACTCGATCATATGGTTGGTTCCGTTTCCGACTGCTTATAGCATCTTTTAGCCAGCAATCTATCAGCTCGATCTGAAAAACAAAACTTTACATCTGTTGTTCTACTCAAATTAATGATTGAGTTACCTGGAGGAAATCGTCGTAAAACCTGGGCGAGTTCACCTATTAGAAACTGAATTGAATTGGAAATTTCCCGATTTATGCTTTTATTTTTTAATGAAGACCTTTTAATTAAGGTCCGACAACAGTTTGGGTTGAGTGACAAAAAGTTTATCGTTAATTCTAATCCTTCGTCTTATCTGCCGCTTTTCAGCTACATGGATTTATTATTATTCATTCCAGTATTTACAAAGTATTTAAGAAAAGAGGCGGATGGGAAAATCAACTACAACGGCTTGTAAAAATAACTTTGAACTTCAAAACTTTTTTTTAATGACGACGATGTGCAGTAACCTGGTACCGAGTCTCATTCCACTGGGGACGAATTTGGGCGTCCAGGTGGCCCACAAGGAGCATTCCAACGTGCAGTTACGTATTCTTTTTCATTCATTGTGTTCTCTCCGTCGGCGTCGTCGTACTCGTTTCTTTTGGTCCTTTAAACTAAACTAAGAGCCTGGTATTTTTAAGGATTGGAAAACGCGAAGCTATCAGACTGCTTGCAGTCCCTTGTTTTGGTAAACGTGTGTATTGATAAACAGCTAAGACAAAATTCCTTTGGTGAACGCCCTATTTCGCACGCGCCTTTAATTTCAGCGCAAACACAAGGGGGCTTAGCGCCGACCTACTAGCTATTTAGAGCAAAAAGGAAATGTTAATTTTGTGCTTTTGGGGTAATTTTTAACCCGAGAGGTATTTCTTAGGATGGAAAATTTTTATACCTTGCTATCTTGGGAACTTTTCCGACGGTCATGCAGCTCCCTACTATTTCAACCCCCTGGGACGAGAATATTTCACGCTTTGTGCTTGTTCACACCAGAAGTAGAATTTCAAAAAAAAAAAAGAACTGCACTTTCGCCTTTCAGTACAGCAGCATAGAATTCGTAACTCCAAAAGATTTTTTCTTAAACTTGCCTTGTGAATCATTTGTGGGTATCATGAAAAGGGTTTGCATTTGACTGCCTTACCACCAGGCCAGTTCCCTGTTAGATGCTTGTGAGGCCTTAAGGGGCAGATAAACAAGCATTCTCGTTCTGTTCAAGATAAGATTTAATTCACATTTCGGCCACGATCATCACCGACTGTGATTTCAAACAGTAACTAGTATCTTTTTTTTATCCAATTAAGTAGAAATAGTATATTCCGCTGTTTCCACAGTCTTTTTGTGATAGACCACAGCAAGTCCTTTCCTTTTGCTTATACGTTCGAACGAGAAAAGAAACTTATTTGCCTTGAGAAATGACAATGTATTTTTGTGTTCTCACGGTGAAATGTACAAGCTATTGTTCCGAACTAGACTTGATGAGACAGGAATATCATACATACATATATACAATTCCAGTTGATTATGGAGAAATACATATGAAGTAAGCAGCTGCTACACAGCTGGGTTTTAAGGCACTGGTCAAAAGACCCTCGAGTCTAATATTTTCTGGCGTTATATTAATGCTTTGCAAATTGTTTCAGTTGATAATCAGAACTGAGGACTAGTTCACCATAAGACGATAGTCCCAAAATATATAAACAAGCGTAATATTACTTCCTACAGTGCAACTGAAAGATAAGGATATTGGCTTAAATTCACGAAAGGGTGTTTCCCAACGCCAAACTTTTATGCTCGGGGAAGAGGGGGGTTGGGAGGGTCTTTTTAATTTATGGTTTAGCAACCGAACTAAAATATGGTGTTCGACTTAAGCCATTTTATTTTTAGAAAGTTAGCTTGTTAATGGCCAATTGACAAAATCGTTCCAGAAAACCAGAGCCCTGTGGGATTGTGCTATATTCATTTCGATTCTTTACTGACTTACTGTATATCGCTAGAAAATCAATTAGTTCTTCCGAAATTGCAAAGATGTGTTACTAACAAGCATAATACTTTGCCTATTCAATATATACTATTAGTAATCACTAGTCACTAATAACTAGTGAAACGCAGTCGATTGACGATGCATGCGCACTTCTGAGCTCTGTTCCATCGCCGTCTTTACCCAAATTGAACAGTGTTTTATAAATGAATGTACTGCGTCGTTGGATTTCTGTATAATCTTTTGTCTGTGTTATCCTTGCAGTCAAAGAACTAAATTATATGAAAATTTATTATAATTAAACGATAAATTAAACAGTAATAATGCTTTACTCAACAATTCGTAATAAAATAAATTGACGAGAAACGCCTGCAAGAGAGTGATACCATGCTCGACTGTGAACGTCCCCAGTTCGATCCTCACCTGGTGCATTTGATCGACTTTTTTTTACTCGCTAAAAAATTATTTAAAAAAGAAAGAAAAACTTTTTCCTATTTTTTGACATTAGCTTTTGCTCCATTGATGTTTGAAAAGCGAAAAAATCCAGTACGACAAAAATATTTTCGTGTATTTTGCCATATTTTGAGCGATAAAAGTAATGTTTTGTAATTATAGCACGTTTCTTTCCTAAAAGATACGTCAGTGCACAATTTTCTGATGTCGATAACATTAAATATTTCCCCTTTTGTTTCTTCTACCCACAAACTTTCGCAATCCAAACGTGCCAAAATCAGGTAAAACTTGCAAGAAAACAAGCTGCAACTCTAATACATCCGGTCATACTTATAATATATTCAAAATGGTGTCCAAAATGGCGGTAAAGCTTGGGGGGTTTCTTCAAGCACAAAATAATATTTTGCACAGACAAGCCACAAATTAGGAATGCGATCTCCTTTCAGTCGAACGAAATAAGTTCTCTCAAAAACATCTCCTGGGAAATTGATTACTGCTTATAATGCTTTTTTAAGTTGATTGATGGTAGCACTCGCCCCAGTTCACTCCAATCGAGCCTTTAAGAAAACGCTTCGGTATGCTTTCAGTTCAAAAATAAAAACTGTTTCATTGAACTTGATGTTAAAGCTGAAAACATTTGATGCAGCAAAGTTTTCATTCGGCAGGAAACTTGGAAGGAATAGTGAGTCATTATTTTTAAAAAAATTGAATTGCATTTATTCAAATTTTCTCTCTCTGCCTTGATATAACAGTTCGTTGGCGCTTTCAGAAGATTTTTACTGACCAAATTTCCTATTACAGAAAGCCATGTTCCAAAATGCCCTGTTTAAGGAGAAACTAAACATTATTCAATGGAATTGCAATCAAAAGAACTGAAATGAAGAGGTTTGTCAAAAAGGGCAAATACTGACAACAGCAATGCAAAAACCGATCGTCAAAATAGTGGAAATTGATCTTCCAATTTTATAATTGCTTAAATTTAAAGTCCTATCAAAGGTTAGTTGCAGGCATCAAATGATATAGCTGTAATTTCCCGGACCCTAGAGAAAAGGGTCCCTGAAAACTCGCACTTTTACCATATTTGGAAATTGGATGAAGTATGTACTGTTTGTGTCCTGGTATCTTCGCAATCAGGCCTCGCTAATATTTGTTCATACATTCATTTGAATAAGGAAGGATTAGATAATACCCAAGTGAGAATTCATATTAATCCGATAAATATTCTGCGAGTTATAAACCACTAAAGATGACCAAAAATTGACTAGTTTTCGCCTATCAGGGGGGTCATTTTCAGGGGAGTGGTCTATTTCAGAAACAAAGAAATTAACAAAAGAATCAGTGTCACCATGGTTAATAGTTGGATTTGAGTAATCAATGCTAGGAATTTCGTTGAGATCGTCTGACCCCCATCTTCTGACCTCAACCTAGTTTTCTCAGACAGACAATCTTAAGTCAAACTTTTATGGAACTCTGATGCACTTGGGGTTATGAAAATTCATTAACTGGCTTGCTTCTATTTTTTATTCTTGGTTTGACATTTCATAAACCCATATATTTCCAGCATTACTTTATAGAAAAAGTGTAAAACTTAGTATTTCTGGGCTAGTCCAGATTTGTAAAATCACAGATTTGTAAAAATTGTTCCCCTCTGTGGTTTTTATGTAACAACTTGTTTTAGGCATGATACATTAGATAAACAAACCCTCTGTGCAATAAACCTTGAGTTCACAACACAGAAAATTCTTATATTTTCACCTAATGATTTTTTTTCTTACAAACAGTTAGAAAAAAATGAACAAGTTGGAGGTTGGCAGTATACGTAATTATATGCAGGACCTATGAAAAACAGTTTTTGCTCATCACAGCTTTTCATTTTCACCCAGTTATTTTTATAATGGGGGTACGGGTACCTTTTATCACCCTCAAGGAAGTTTATTTTGTTGCCATGGCAACAAGAGACTCAAATATCTGTTGCGTTGGTCTCATTTCATGACAGGTAGTTGCAATGTGATAGGAACTTCTTGAAAAAAACATGATTTGGGATTTTTTTGGTTTGGGTGGAAGACCACCTTAACGAATTAAAAAAACGTTCAATGTACCTAAGCTAAAATAATGACGGCACGCGCAGTGAATCGAAGTTCAAACGTCACGCAATAAACCACGCCCATTTTCCTGTTCTTGGTCAATCCCGCGCTTGCGCAAATGTAACAAAACAGAAGCATAATGGCGGATGGTTAGTGCAAGTTGACATCCGCGATACAGATCGAAAATTTTTTGATTTTCTTCATCGTAGAATGGGCTCACGAGTTAGGTAATAGCGAAGTTAATATGTGAAGTATTTTAAAAGTTGTGTTCTGACTGCGAATGTTTTGTTGCAGGGCTGCTCCAGAGAGAATACTCGAGTGTTTCTTGGAAGTCACAGCTCCGACAGAGGGAAAAGGTTTGTGAAATCTGATTGCTTCAGCTCTCAAGTTTTGATTGTGACATGAATCGAAAAATATTTATATTACTAGCAGTGTGAGGCAGTATTTAAGAAGAATAAAGATGACAAAAGCCTGTAAATGTTTTGTACTTTTCGTATATAAAGCCATTGTATAGATATGTATACTTTAAAGGACCTCAATGTATTTGTTCTCGTGCGTTTCGTACCAAGGATTTGGGTTTTTAGGATTTTTGATGCGAAAAAAAGTTAATAAGTTTTTTTCACAATTTTTCAAGGCAATACCGTTGATAAGTTTTCTGTTTCACTCATAATCACACTAAAAAACTGAAACTGAAATTTCTCGGTGGTGCCGAAGTTTCATAATTCATCTTACGTTAAATTCAGTGTCGACACAACCAGGCCACATGTGAAAAAATATTTGGTTATACTAGCAGTTTGAATTTTACCTAACTTTCTACTCGATTTCTACGTACTTGCTAGTCTCCTGTGATTATAAAACCTCGGATTTACATCGTGCATGCCGAAAGTCGAAATAATTCTAAAGCGAGCGGAACCACATCGATCAATTGAGTTCTGTAAATTTGAATTTCCCGTTGATAATGTTGGCGATGGTCTCTCGCGTGGAAGGATCAAGTATCTTATCAACTGGGCAGTTTTCTCAAATCATGAACAAGTCAAATTCTTTTAACATTCGGTATTAATTCAACGAGTGATATATGCTTTGCACCATAAAACATTGTTTGTGACACTCAAAGCTGCTCTTTTTTCTTGTGGCTAATTTATTTATCACTGCCTATAAAATTAAATAGAATTGAAAATTGTTTGGCGAGCAACATGTATTAGTAACACTGGTAATATTCCGTAACTGAAAAATATATTAAACCTTCGTACATATTTTTTTTTTTGCTGTAAGAAAGTCAGATCTTTGTTTACTCCGTGTGAATATAATGGTTTCTAAAGCTTTTGTTTCATTTCTAAAATTATTGTTCCAATCTCCATCTTAATATGCACGTGACAAGAGAGAAGAATTCGCTCTGTGGAAACAGCGTTTTAGGGCTTAAATGCGATCGAGCCTTTGTTGTTTTTTTATGATGATATAAATTATCTTACCTACCCTGTTCATGCATCACCCAATTGTTGAATTTAATGTTGACAAATTTATTTCAAAGCTCTCCATGCAATTAAATTTGACAATTCTGTAACGTATGAAACGAATTAACTTTCTCCGAAGAACGAATTCGTCCAAGACGTTTTATCCGTCTTTCAGAGATGGATACAATGTCTCACAGCATCCATTACGACTTCACTATGGACAAAGTGTGTAATTCATTAAAATTCAAATATATTTACATTTCGATGACATCGTCTGAAGTGCATGCGCTATTGGAGCTTTTCCAGTGTCGTATCATAGCAACGCGTTAACAGTTGATAGTTTGTAAAACTGATTGATAATCAAATCTTGCAAACCTTTGCCAAGCTTCAGTGTGTAAAGATAACTTGTTTAAGTCAAAGAAAATGTTTAAGTCATCTGACAAAGCGGAAGCCATCAATGAATTTGGCGTTTGGGTGCCGTGCATTGTGAAAAAGCAAACGAATGATTGCTATGAAGTTTCGTTTACTGGTTGGGGGACCCGAGTGGGACCACGTCGTAAAGACGGCAGAGATAAGGAAAACGACAAGAGAAATCGTTGGGAGACAAGTTGCTGCTGATCGTGAGGCAGATACAAAGGACCATAAGTTTTTGTCAACTGTTTTAAACATGTTACTCCATGAGCTCGACATTTGCAAGACGAAAGTGTTCTTACACACGGTAGTTTTTCTCGTGCATCTAGTACTTGACTCACCGTCAACAGAGCGAAGAACACCTTTGGCTTGCAAAATTTCAAGCTCATGGAGTAACATCGGTTCTGTTATGTTGTTAGTTGGTTGTTTAAACTTTCACAATAGTAAAAAAACATAAAACGCGTAAAGATCGATCTAATAAACTGCACTTGATTAATAAATACAACATGTATTCAAAATGCGACTCACCTTCGTTCGTGCGTTATCGAACTACATTTGATGATATGACAAAAATCCTTTCTAGAATAACTTCAGCACTCTAATAAAGATATTTTCAAGTAAATACGGATCAGCAGATACTGGTGTAGTACGTTTTTTTCTTCTATTTCTTTGGTTTCCTCGATCGAACACCCTGAGAACTTGATCTTGAACTTGAAGTCGCAACTTGTGACTAATTTGCATCTTGTTGCCTAGTAACATGGCATAAATTTATGCGTGAACCCCAACAGAGTGGGGTTGGAAGAATTACACATTTTGTCCATGCCGATGTGGTCATGTCTGCTCAGACATCTGGTCAAATCACAGAAGTCTCTACCTGGGCCAGTCGAATTAAAATTGTCATCGAAATCAGACATCACTGTATCATCGAATTTCACAGAAATTAAATTCATCTGAATTAAACTTGACATATGAACTAGGCCTCAGATTGATTGAACTAGAATCTAGTTGAGCTGAGAGCTTTTAAGCAATAAAATGTCAAAACATTTTAGTTATCAGACCACAATATAATTACCATCTAGGAAAAGGAAATCAATTTTGCCAGGTTATCATAGTTGGTAAGACATCTCGTGATCAGTCAGGCTTTGATTCCCAGATGCACCTTTATTCAGGGTCTTAAAAAATTGTGAGAAAAATATGGCCACCTTTGCTTTACACAGAAAAGCAATAAAAATTTTCTGTCTTGTTGGACAAGGAAGTTAAACATTAAACCACCAGGAACCTTATCAACTTGGTTGTAGGTTCTCTAGCTAATTAACAATTAGACCTATGGCTATTGCAGCTATTGGCCCATTGCCCTTAAGGGTGAAAAGGCTTAATAATGTTGCATTAGTAATTGATAAAAGGCAATATAAAGTTTGCAATTTTATGCAAATTTAATAAGTATTAAAAAAAGCTTCCTGCTTTGTTGCAAATTTCTTTACTTAAGGACTACGTTTACTGTATTACTTAAGTCCTCTAGTAGCAATAGCCAATTGAAAGACTGGATTTGCATAACTGTACTGGTTGGGTGATCATAAATTATGAATTCAATTTAAGTAATAGCAATCTAACTGTTCATGATCTTGAAGGTGAAAGTGAAGTCAGATAATGTTTAATGAATTTCAGGGAAGTTCTTAAGATATTCATGAGTTTACCTTCAGGAAGAAAATATAAATTTTTTTAAAATTGCCTGATAGCAAAATGAAATTAAAAATTTAAAAACAAGAAGACCATAATTTTGTCGTAGCTGTTGTTGTCAGCATTGTTGCTCTTTAGTACCAGAATGAAACTAATCCAATTATTATTGAAATCAGTGCTTTTGCAACAACAACTTTATTTCACCCCTAGTCATTACATTTTAATTCATTAAATATATATATATATATATAATTTAAATAAGTAAGGGGTACTGACACCTGCAATAACCATAGGGCTAACGAGAGGCAGGTGCCTTTTTATTTGTTTATGAAAGAAATTTATGGTAAGTGTGTTTAGTTAATATTTATCTGATCTAATTGTTTATTTTTGCAGAGCCTGAGATTAAATTTGTTTATCCTACTGATTTTGAAGATAAGGTTTGTATATCTCCATATAATCTGTTGCATTGAACTCTAGTTTCATTAAAATTGATATTCTGACTTCAAACCTAACCCATGTAAAGCTGGGATCCCGGGTGGGAAGGACACAAATATCGTAGATGCAGATGTTTGGATAGTATACTTCCAGCCATGAATGTGTGTAATGCAATTACTATGGTTCAGGACAGTGCCTGGATGTTTTTAAAATAAAGTATTTCTTGAATAGTGTATTTGAACACAATTATTGTTGTACAAATTAGTAAACAGGTTTCTAAATCTGGTGGAAAGAAATTAATTAAAAAAATCTGCACTCTTTAGTTTTAACAAAAATAGATCCAGGGCAATTTAGAATTATACTGCACTAAGTAAAAGCAACAAACTTCAACTATTGAATGTCAACTAGGATTTTTCGTACAGATGGATTTCTTAACGATACCTGATAAATGTTTTATAGAACTTTTTGAAATACAATAAAATGGTAAAATTGTTAATCTATCAAAGTATGAAACAGTTTGGCATTCCAATTTTCCTCTAACAGACATATAGTATCCAACTCTGTCAGGCTGTATCAGGGATCCTGGCCCTGCAACCAGTAATTTAATTATCTGGGAATCTTATTTCCTCTATCAGTTCCAGAAAATCCCACACTTATTATCTGCAATCCTGAAAATAGCTCAGATTCCATGTATCTTTTCTCGGATCCTATGTTGTAATATTGCCTTCTCTGGGATCACAATTTTGTTTATTATTACCATGCATACACATGACTCCATCTTCGATCCCACTTATCCTACCCACACTGTAACCATGCAATTCCATTTATCCCACCTGGGATCCCAACTGATCCCATCCGGGATCCCACCTGTCAAACCTGGGAACCACCCATCACACCTGGGATCTGGAAGCCACCCATCCCACCTTGGATCCTGCTTATCCCACCTATCCCACCTGGGATCCCACCAATTCCACCTGGGATCCCACCTATCCCACCTAGGATTCCGGCTATCCTGCCTGGGATCCCACCAATTCCACCTGGGATCCCACCTATCCCACCTGGGATCCCGGCTATCCTGCCTGGGATCCTGCCTATCTTGCCTGGGATCCCGACTTTTTTTTACATGGGAAGATATATGACTTCGTAATACAAAGTAACCCAGTCTCAAGCCATGACAACTTAGCTAAGTTTATAGCCACCTGGTATAATTATTAACCAATTGCTAAAGTGCCTGCAGTCTGTTGTGTGGGAGGGCCATGTTTGATTCCCTACCAGATCTTCACTCAGGGTCAAAATGTAATTAAGGAGAACTGAAGGTGCAGCCTTTGTTCTAACATAAAAAATGGTTTGATATCCGTGTCTTCTCAAACAAGGGTGTTAGTATTGGTAATCACATGGGACCAAGTAAAATTAAGGATTAATTTCACAAGTGTTTTCGACTTTTCCAAAACAAATGATGAGGGCAATTTGGAAAAAATTTAAAACACAAGTGATATTAATCCTAAATTATTTTTATGAGGAATCAAGTGATTACATGTTTATGACATCAAGGGCAAAATTCTTCATTCTCCACGGTACCCACAAGACTAATTTTCTTTGAAAATTGCTGGAGATGTAAGCTAAGGAAATCTTTGCAACCTCTGAAAACATTCGGAAATCTTCAGAAGAGGTTTGAAATTGTTTCTAAGGCATTTTTATGATTTTTAAAATTTGG
>JAOBRD020253245.1:0-24020 GCA_027575215.2 Hydrozoanthus sils
TACAATTTAAGAGAACAACAATTTTTTTTATCAATTTCATTTGTAGTACTTCACAAACAGTTAATCAGAACAGAGCTGTACTATACATGCTTTTAAACCTTGCACTTTTTAAAATCATTAATAATATCTCCAGTTAGAGGCAGGTCGAGGATGTTGCTTTTTTGAATAGTTGGTTAACAAAAAATATGGACCTTCGCAGCCTTGGGGGGACCGGGGGGGGGGGGGTTGCGAGCGCATCCATCGCACCCCCCTCCCTACGAACCTAGCCTTGAATGACGAACAGAGACACGGGTGTTCGAGGAAACTTGCACGCCTTTTGCAAGCTAGCCTGTCCATGATTGGCTGACGACAGAGACAAGGTTATACCGCGTACCGCCAAGACACAAGCAGACGATGTAAATTTTTTTATTCGTGGTGTTTTGAATTAATTTATAATAATTACACTCAATGATTTCTGCTTTCCACAACGTTCAGAAAACTCTACTTGTGTCACTGTAAACCCCAAAAAAGCGGGAGAATAGAGCTGTTATGCGGGAGACCGGGAGAAAGGGTTGAAAATCTTGAGACTGCCGCCAAATGCGGGAGAGTTGACAGCTATGACAATCATAGAACAACGTTCTGCATCAAATTCCAAAATTCAACCCTTGCCACACGTATCATCGCACAAGGTGAAGTTTAGATCGGATAATTTTATCATGATTATTTCATACAAGAAATCAGAAGACAAAGAAAGGGAAGCATCTAGCAATAGAGACAGACACAATAAAAAAATATAATGAAGCACCGCTGTTTTTTTTGGAAACATGGTTATTGTTATCTTCATGTGTTGAGCAACTTTCTATACTAAGGGAGCAGCTTTTTCTAAATTTGAGCAACTTTTATTAGCTAACGTACCTAAACAAAACTGAGTCATTGGTAAATTAAAAGTATTCTGCAGGCTCTCGCCTCAGGCCCTACACTTGGAAGACCAACGCCAGCGATGGCTTGCCAAATTGCCAGCGGTATTCGTCTTGAACGTGGGTTGATTGTATTGGACAAGATGGCGGCGGCGACACGCTATACTGGGTTTATTAAGGTAAAGGTTTATTTTCTTGCTTCTAATAGTAAAGACAATCTAACAGATTACATATTCCGAGTATATTTCTGGCGTTCTAATAAGAAGTGACCGGTTTTGTCTCTACAAGTTTGCGTGAATGTTCTGTAGGTATCGTTGCGCCTGTCAAAACAGTGTGACTGTGTCAATTGTTATTGAGCCGAAATCTTTAACTCTTGATCTTAAGTCAACCCAGTTTTATAGCGCAGTTTTTGGCACCCATTTCTTCGGTACTTGGACTTAATTCATTATACATTTATTCCAACAATACTTGAGTCAAGATTTCTAGTTAATATGTGTAGGGTACTGGACATACGGAAATGGTACTTCATCTCACACACATATTGGGTGGCTTCTGTGTGTACCACTGCTGTTGAGAGATAAAACAAAGTTAATGATTGGTCAGAGTAAGGTCATTTGTCACAATTTAATGATGTATTCTGGGTAACATTTGCAAATGTTGCCTTAGCAGAAAGAACTGTTCACTTTTTTTTTCTTCAAATAAAAATGCCAAAATAGCTTCCATGTATAAATCAATGAAAGAATTATCCTGGAAATGCACTTTTTCTTTCTCATTTTAGTTCCAACAGTCAAGCAAGCACCCCCCTCCCCTTCCCCTAGGTTTTGGAAAGATTTGGGGGAAAGGGGGAATGGGGTTAGTTTTATTATTATCTAAGCTGCATGGGGTATGCTGCATGCAGGCTGTTTCTTGTTAATATTATTATTAAAGGCCAAGTTGTAATTGAGTTTTGTTGAGAAAAAAGCTTACAGCAGTAGAGGTCAACCCAAATCCCCCTTCCTCTTCTGGAAAACATAGAGCTGTCACCAAGCCAAAACAGAAGGGTGCTGTGCTTAGGCAGGGCAATCAACTTTCGGTCGTCTGAGACGAGTTAGTTCAGCTTGTGGACAAGTAACTTTGTAAAAGCACTTGCCCTCACGGACAAGCAGAATTTGTAGACCATGCAGTATATTACATAATGTATAAACTTTATACAAAAAATTATAAAGTCCTGCAAAATTCATTTTGTTCCATGGACAAGTGGAAAAAAAGAGAAGTTCATTGCCAAGTTAGGGCACTTCTGTTGTTTCTTCCAGCACCTTTTTGTTCTGCTGCTGTTTTTTCATCTCAAATGTAATATATTGTTTGTACTTTCTTAAAATGATTACAACTAAAAATCCATAATCTTCGTAAAATTTATAATTACATGAGTTCGCAGCATTCAAATCAATCAGAACATTGGAGGGGTTATTCTCAGTTTTCACAAGTTGTTCATACAATATGCTCAGTTTTTTGTTATTATGAGAACCCCCCAGGGGGGCTACTCTGGGTTTGAAAGAATAGGGATGACCATCTTAAAACTCCCCCAAATACCCTAAAAAATACCAAGGCATAAAAATTTTCAACCCTAAAGATACCTCTCAGTTTGAAAATTAATACCCTAAAAAATGCCATCTGAAAATTTACATTTTTCCCTAAATAGCTAATGGGTTTGCACTAAGTCCCCTCATTCTGCGCTGAACATGATGTGCAGTAAATGAAGGTGCGCATGTAATAGCGTGTTTGTCAAAGGACTTTTGTCTTAGCTTCTTGTTCAGTACACACATTTACCAAAACAAGAGACTGCCAGCAGTCTAACAGGTTTGTGTTTTCAACCCTAAAAAATACCAGTCTCTTGGTTTAATGCCAGTTTTCCTTTAGCAACCCCTAAACAATATGATAGTCATACCTACTACCCAAATATAGGGAGTACCCCCCAGAATGAGAACACTGAATATGTTTTTTTTTCTCTCTGATCCTTATCGAGTTTAATTCTGGGATTGGCATCTCTTTGTACTGTAAAGGTGGTTTCATTGGAGAATTGAAGGACCTACCTTAGTAAGATTGTAGTCTCAAGTTTCCTGATACAGACAGCAAGCAGCCCAATTGATCGATTGAATTAATTTCACAATAGCAATTTGTATGCCAGTATGGATTATGTAACGGATTAATAAAATTTCAAGATTATTATATTTCTATTTCATGCAAATGTAACGAATAAACTATTTCATCTTGCCTCCTTTTGTTATGCTGGTACTTTTAAGTCATCTAGAGAAGATTGGAAATTCAGAGGCTCTCCAGGAAAGAAAGAAAAAATGCCGGCAGGTCTAGAATTCAACCAGTCACACTAAAACCACAATAAAATTCCCTCCTGGGGCCAAATTACCACAAAATCATAACATGCTATAGTTAAGTAAATTTTCTAACTGGTAACAGCCCCCTGAGCTCCAACTGCATAAACCCAGGCTACAGGAGAGCTGATAATATTCTCATCAAAAGTGAGCGAACTAGCTCTCGATCTGTAGCGTTGAGTTCTTGCTATGCCATGAGCACCAGTATATATTTTAGGCTTGGTAACCATGTTGCCATGACATAATTAGAACATACCAAGGGAGGTACAGAACAAGTTTACATGAACTCTTCCCAGACCCCAGGCCGGGGAAGGTTTGGCTTAAGTGCTATTGTTTGAACTTCCAATCACTTCTAGATGACTTCTGAATGCCTTTAAAATATGTCAGTGTGTCACAGTTTTAAGTCTTCCTCTGTAAAGTATATATATAGCATATTGATATATAAGTACTGCTAAATCTTTGGTTCTCTTCATGGCAGGAATATTGGCCATTGTTAGTGCTGCTAGTGGTGTCTCTACAGAAAATAACTGCAAATGATTCAAAACTAATTACATCAACATTGGATGCAAAGTGGAAAGCTGCTCCATTAATACTTGAAGCTAGGTAAGGGTGCAGTGAAATATCTGAGGGCTTCAAGTGTAATAATAATAAACATGCACCATTCTTCACATCTTGCAAGCTAAGTGAGCAGTGTGCTATCCAACGCATTACTGGCCTGATGGGTCAACAACCCAACCTCAGTATAGAATAAGAGTCGGAGTACAAATATTAAGAATCCTTTGGATGAAAAAAAAATGTTAAAGAAATATTTATCAGCTGTCATCATTTTGGTCTCTAATTATTTAAAATAAATTTTGAAGGCTAGCATTGTTTTTCTGTGTGCAGTCGAATTTGCTTTTTTTTTATTGACAAGAGGTCCAGCTTCACTGTACAAAAAACTTACTGAAATATTCATTTGGTTACATCCAAAGGACAAAAGAAAATATTAAACAGAAAGAAGTTGTGGTTAAAATCTGTTTGCATGCCCTAAGAATATACTTTTATGTACCATATTTATGTTCCAGCATTTGTACCTACATACAATTTTTTGGATTTTGAATTTTTTATTTCATCACTTTTCTAACTTATTTACAAAGTTTGTATACATGTACTGATTTATAAAGTTAACAATAGAAAGGAGATTGGACAGACAAGTAATATTATACCCTAATAGTTAATTAATAATGAGTTCAGGAATTAGAGCTAAAGAGAGGCCTGGGTATACATCAACAATTTAGAACTTTGACAAGTACTGTAGCAAAGTCTACCCACTCTCTAGATCTAACTGCTTTATACAGTATTTTCTTTATTTTCTTTCAGTGAATACATAGCAAAAGAGAGTAACCAGAAATTTTGGAAGTTTGTAGAGTTATCTCAACATGCAGATCTTATTCATACTGACAGAGGTTTGTGTGATAGTATTTATTTTAATGGCCCACATAAGAACTAAGGTAGCAAACAGATAAACATTCTATATTGTTTTATAAATTAGATTATCTAGTAATTAAAATCAAGCATTCTGATCGGCTACTTTGTTGTTTTAGTGCAAAAAATAAGGAAAAAAGTACCCTGATTCATATAATTTACGCACAAATTATGGAATCTATCCCCCTCTTGGAAGCCTGTTGCCGAGTTTTAGCCAGATCTACCGTTGGATTAGGTCACAGTACATTTCAGTTGCTTATCTCTAGCATCCGCCATCTTGAATTCAGTGCCTTCCTTTCCAACTTTTGACCGATCACGCTCTGTTATAGAATAATAGTATACTTAAGTATATAGTATATTAAAGCTTTTTTGTGGCAAAAGCACTGTTGTTCTTGTGTAAAGCATCACAAATTGGGGTTTGATGCGGTTGAGAGGCCGGTGCTAGTTGCTGTGTGGGGAAACACAGTGGAGAAATTTGCAAAGTTGGAAAGTTTGGAAATTACTGAAGCAGAAGAAGAAAGCTCTGTAAATTTGGCTGGTACCCATAATAACTAATGGTCTGGCCACTTTACAACTTGACATCATTGGCGTTTTATGATGACCTTTTATTTGAATACTGTAGGGTTGCATCTTTGGCACAAATGGATATTTGTTATGTAATATGTCTGAAGAGAGCAGGGATTTATCAATCATGAAAATTTTTATGCAAGCCGTAAAGAGTTTTTACTTGGAGTTTTTTTGGAAAGCAATGGAAATTGGTTGTCGAGAAACAAAATGTGAACGACAGTTTATGTAAAAATGATGTATATTATGTGCACAATAATACTTATAAAACAGGTCCAACTATTTTGGGAAAACATATTTGTGATGTACATTGTTTACTAGGGAAAACATGGTAATTGGAAGTTAGTTTTTCAAGCTTCTGAGCTAAATTAATGTTTGGTTTACTGATTCTTGTTTTTTTTTTCTTCAGATAAATATAATTTTATCCTAAAGAATGCAAGGGAAATCTTGTCACCAGTGACTTTGAATTTATTAAAGTTTTCATTGTCTGTGAGGTTTTACTCACCACGAGTTGAACTATTTATGAAGGTGAGTTGCAAATGAAAAAGAGAGGGGAAGTGATGTATAGTACCTTGTCACTTCCTTTAGAAATGTGTTGACAATAATAAAACTATTTTCTTAAATGGTTTTTGAATACACCAGAATGACTGTAAGTTTTTGTAAGATCAGATCTAAAATGCCGAATGCTCTCTTTAGTTAATATTTGTTTATCATCTGTCTTGTTTAAGGTATTAGTTAGTACATGCAAGTGTTACAAGTGCAATATTTTATGCAGAACAGTGCTTTCAATTGTTGCAATGCATACTTGGCCAAAAAGCCCATCACCTAATAGAATTGCTAAAAAGGCTGTCTCTTGGTGCAGTTTGCACGCAACTGTTAGAATTGTATCATAACCAGACCAGAAGTCAAACATCAAATTTTGTACCTAGTTATTCATGAAACAAGTGTTTTAATATTTACCCCTGCTCTGTGGGTTCCTTCAGACTGGCCTTTATTTATGACCTGCGCTGGCCACTATAAACTTTACTTTTTTTCAAAATAATTTTTATGCAGCTCACATAAGAGTGTTTTACTGCCCTTGCTCGTGTAACCACTCGTTCCCTTTTTCAGGCATAAGCTCTTGCATAGTCACAGGGGTGTTTTGAACTGAAATAATTGCTGCAAAAATCCTAGGTCAAATCCTGACCTTTTTAAACTTTTTGATTGTGCAAAACTCAAACATGGTAAAGGCAAAAAATTGAAACTTGTTGCAACTGGGATCATAGAACTTGATTTCTGAAAGCATTGTGACCTTTATATAATGGTGCTTGAAACTTAGTAATTTTGGCTCAGTGGTTGGTTGGAATACTTGCTCAATAGCAATCGTGATTCAGAAAGAGTGAGTGGTCATGTATTTTTCATTTGTGTTTCATTAAATATTTTAGAGAGTTATTATAACTGTATCATTGCACTATAATTCGGGAAGGTATATTTTTTATGGAAATTTGACTGAGCAAGAACCATTGCTCAAGTGAGCACCTATCATCAAATTTTGCAAAATGTATGCACCTGGTGGGTGCAGGCACTTGATATGTCAAATACAGCAACCTCTTTGTTTTACAGGTTGCAGAAGAGCTTTCTCTACCAGACTGTAAATCATTTGTTGCAATAGGTGACAAGTTGATATGTGATATCAAGGAAGCAGCTACATTAATAGAATCATCAAGTGATGTGTATGTATTTTGAATTTGTATATACAGTAGATATTTGTTTAGTATACATAATTGTTCCTTTTAACCCCTTCATGCATATGACTGCATCAGTAATATTGTTCCTCTGGGAACATTTACTAAATTTTTAAGAATTATAGACATGTCCTAAAAATTAATAAATGGAACATTGCTGTTCATGCAGAGCACCAGTGGTTATTTCAAGCAGTAACTTTCTCAAATTTCTGCATGCATTAAAACACAGACTGTAACCCTCAATTTAGGTCAAGCTTTACAATAATATTTTTTTATTGCAAAACCAGAAATGTCTCTTTTCCACATCCCAGGTCAACACCAAAGAACTGACTTTTTTCTTCTTTTAATTAAAAAAAACTTTTACTTAAAACACGCCTCAGAAAACCTTAATAAGAGTACTTGGCAATGGTTGACAATGATCACTGTTTCTCTTTCCATTTGCTGAAATCTAGCCTATTTTGGGATTCCACTGTTTCAGTATTCATGCCTGAATGGAAATTTGTGCAACATTCAACCATAAAGATGGCAAGGAGGGTCTACCCATTCAATTTCTTTCTTTCAAGTGTCAAGCCACTTGGACCTATTGGTAAATTATGGCAGTGGTCAGGACCTTTAGTAGTAAAATCTCAAATTGCCTTAGGTGTGGGCCAACCACAGAAAAGTTAGAGAGACAACTTTATTCATGATCCGCCATGTTTTGATACATATACTGATTTGGGATCTTGATCAGCATGAATTAGCCATTCACTTCTGGTTTGTTTCAGAAGATTGCCTTACCCACCATTCTAGCTTGATGAAAAGTGAAAAATAGCTCAAAACACTAATAACCACAATAATTATTATAATGAAGTACAGTACCAGGGTTATATGCAATGACATGATACAATCTTTGCATTTGTGATACAATTTAAGCAAGTGCAATAGAGAAGCCTAAAAAGTTTCAGGCTTCAGCAGGATTCAATCTGCAATACTGGTGCAATGCTCTAACCAATTGAGCTGTGAAGCCACATCTATTGGCAGCAGGTCAATTCTAGTGGGTAGATTATGCCATTTGAACTAGTAAAATAATTATAATGATGTTGTATTGCAGTTTAAGTTATTTAAGCAATTGCAGCCTCTGCGATACTACTGCAGTGCTCTCACCAACTGAGCTATGAAGCCACATCTGTTAGTGTTATTATCAAATGAATCTAAGGTGATGATAGTTTGTAATAAACCTAAATTTTGGATTAAGAAACAAGGCTGGAGTTGTAACAATATTTCAACATTACATTCCAACAGCTAGGCTGGAGCTGCAAGGGTTAGAAAACATTGTTGTTGACTTTATTTCCATTAAACACTGCCCATTAGGATTTCATCACAAGTGAATATTGAATCTGAGCACCACTACCCGAACTCTGCAGGCAACCAAGTAACTGTTGTTCTTTATGGAGAGATTGGTACTTCAGAGTTTTATGGCTTTCATCAACTACTTGTCAAGCTTGCCAATAAAGGAAAAGCTCATTATATTCTCAGACATTATGTGAAGGTATGAATTGTTTTAGAGAAAAAAAGCTTTAGACTAGTTACAATCCTGAACATTGTGGTCTTATTGAATTTCTCAAATGAACCCAGTGATTGGATACCCAAAAATACTTTGCTCAATCAATTCATTTTGCATAACCATTTTCAACTTTAAGATATTTTTTCCTAACAGTGGGAACAAATGAGAATATAATATGTGTTACTACTAGCTAGTGTGAACTGAAGTAATGAAAATGTCTTTAAAATTTCTTAATGCATTATTGGTTGTGGTCGCACTAGAAGCTTAACATTGGTGTTTTCTGGTTTTACGTTTAAGCTGCTAACTCCAGTGTTACACTGTCTAACACTGTACTGAGGTTGCACAACGAATTTAAACACAAACTGATCATATGCTGATGACAGATACTGTAGAAAGATTATTACAAAGTGAACTTGTTTTATATTCAATTGTTGTGCGTGAAGAATTATACCTTAACTACATGCTTTCATTGCTATTCTCAAAATCATTTTAGTTCTAACCCTGGCCAACAGAATCTCATTACATTTTTAAAATTCTTGGTAGCAAGACAGCTTCTAAATATATGAAATGGCAAGCGAATGGCTCTTCTTCAAATTGAAGGTTTCCTATTCTGTCACCTCAGAAGAGATCAATTTAACTTTGACAATTTGTTTGGGTGTACCCATGTCTAACAGTTTTGGTATGAAGAGATTTTCAATAAATCCAGTTAACCAATTTTCCACTAGCAGGAAATCGATTGAATACATGCTGCAAATGACTGATCCCAATATCAAAACTACCTTTGTCAAATGTTTTCTGCTAAATGTCAAACATATCAAAACTGCCACATTTTATTTCCTAATGAAACCAATTATTTTATAGGTAAACACTGATAAACCAGGCTTTTCAGTGTGGTAAAACCAGTGTTAACTTTCTTTCATAGTGCTGCCATAACCATGACACTTAACAACGAATATGAAATGAAATCATTATTAAATTTCAAAGAATTTTAAAGCCTTTTATTTTTTTCATACAATGGTATATGTTTTTGATGGTTTGGAAATTCACTCACAAAATATTATTGTTCCTGTTGTTGTGTATGCTAGGTTATGCCTAAATTTTCCACTTTGTAGAATGTATTATTGTGAAGATTTTGAGTGCATTGTAGCTCCAGCTCAGGGTATAATGTGTAACTTGCACTCTAATTGATTTGAATTCATATTAATGCAAAAATTCTATGCTTTGTTCTCTTAGAGGTTCCTTTCAATGGTGTTGTTTCCACAACAATTCTCTTTCACTCAGATTTAAACAAATTAAAGCCCCGTGATCTTGCAGGCAAAGAGAACTCACTTGTAGTGCACTGTGACAGAGTTACAGATCTAGATGAATGAGTAGGAAGCAAACCATCCCTTATTCACTCCCCTGTCTTGTTTCCCAGGGATTTGGGCTGACATTTATTTATGACCTGTTTTGACAATTGCATTATTGAAGAATTGCAATTTTTATGACTGGCTTTCCTTTCCATATATATAAGATGGCCTTGCATGTGGCAATTTCCACATTTAATGAGTCTGGCTGCCATGTTTAACCCTGACAAGTCGCTTTTCTGGCCTTTCTCCTGCTTTCATTTGTACATGTACTGTATACTTTCCGCACTTGCTGTGGGTAATGCAAATAACTTAATCACTGCTACCATACATTCAAGTACATGTTTCCATAATGCTAAATTTGTAAGCTTTTTGATAACCTATATATATTAACAGTTTTTTCAATGCTGTTCAATCTTTTCTCCAACCAATTAACATTTGAGAAAGCAAACTTTATGGAGTTTTGTATAAGGATTTAGATATATGTCAAATATGTGATAATCTTTGCTGTTTTTTTTTGTCTGGACTCGTTACTTAAAATTTGTTTGCATCTTTGTAAACAGTCAAGACAGGATAAAAAAGTCCGTCTCTCAGGGTATGGTGTAGAGTTGGCTGTCAAAAGCACTGAGTACAAAGCTGTTGATGACAGCAAAGTCAAAGGTGACACAGCTGGAGGAAACATAAAGAAATCTGAGGAGGATGAAGAAGAAGTTGAAGGTTTCCTCTTTGGAAAGTTAAGGTAAAATAATCACAAGCTACAGGATTTTCTCTTTAGAAGTCACAAAACTAATAATGTACTATTAGATTTTTTCTGTGGTATTGAGTAATATAATTCTTTCATAGATTATTATCAGATTATTTTCTATTACAGTGCGATGTTATTGAGGCCTTTTGGTAGTATTTTTTTTTATCATGGGAAACAGAAACTGGGGGTCCAAAAGCTGGCTAACTTACTACAGGTAGACTGTTGAAGAATTAAGGTATCAGAATGGTTTTAGGTTTGTTCTTAGTTTTTCTTTTGTAGTGCGTGCGCCATACTTTTTACCCCTATGAAAGTATACATTTTCTGAAACCTTGACAGTTTCTCCGTTCAAAAATGTTTCTTTCGTTATAAATGACAAAAGCTGATTTGTCTTACAGGCCTGTGTTTCAGAGGCAAGCATTTCCAAACAAAGAGCTCCATCTCAAAAAATGTCAAATGCAATGAAATCAACAACAAGCCGAACAATTAGCACCAAATGGCCACCAAAATGGTACCAGGCTTTTGCAGATTAATGCTTTGTTATTTTTTAATCGCAATTCAAAGTTTACGCACCTTCTCAAAACAAAAAAGTTCAGGAAAAAGCCAATAACTTCAAATCCAGGCAAAATATCGCAAAACGCTGGTACCACTTTTTTATTCCAGGTATTCTGCTATCTTTGTGCAAAATTTCAGCAAGCTGCAAACAATATTTCTCGACTTGGAGCCTTTTAAAGTAGCACAATTTTGCATTTTTTGAACTAAGAGAAAAAGCGTGAAAAAGATTTTGCTTTTGACTTTGTCTGTGTAAACAAGACTAATTGGATATTTAAAGAAATTAGAAAGTTATCCAATCGTAGTGAGCGGCAGAAACATGAAACCCTATTGAATTTTATCACCTTGTCAACTTACTGCGAATGCAAAAAGCCAGAACTATTTTTTTAGGCTATCTGCATTGTTTTCCCCACCGGAGTGAAGACACATTCGACAATAAGCTCTCAAAAATCTTCCAAGTAGCGAAGGAGAAGAAAGAAAAAGAAGGTTATTGAAAGGTCACAACATTAATGTGATAGCTACTTGCGGGTGAGTGAAAATGATTTGAAAATATCAGCTTTCGCCTATTAAAATTTTGACAGTTGTGCTCTGTGTTTTTCACAAAATGTAAGTCTCTAAATACCGCTGTAATCGCTATATTTCGCTTCTACTAGATACGACAGCAACAGTTTCATTTCAACATTATATTGGAGACAAAAACAGCCAACGAAACTAAAAGATTCAAACCACTGGAAAGAATCTTTTCCCATGATTGCCTGGACCACAGGCTATAAATTATTTTTGTTGCTTGCTCGACATTCAAATATCTTAAGGACAAGCTTAATTGCAGAATATCCTGCCACTATGGTAATTTATTACTGGGCATTCCTCGTTCTATAAATTAAAATAGATGTGCATTACAATCAAGAACAAAAGATGGCACTAGGTGGTAGGGTATAATTCTAACGAAGCAACTAGACAAATGCTAAATATAGATATCAGAACTTGGACCACAAAACTTTACATGTGAACTTTCCAAATCTCCAATGATAAAGATGCACTAGCTTCTTCGGCAACAGACGTGTCACATGTCACACTTCAATCTGCGGCAAATGTGTGAAAGGAATATGTCATCACCATCTCAGCAGGCTTCAAGTGCTCCGGAAATGAAAGTAAACATTGTAATTTCAAGGCAAAATTTATTATTCCCCATAACTTGAAAACCAAAGATCATTTTTAGAATGTGTTTTCACAGAAAATTAGATAAATCTCTACAGAATAGCTTGGCCAATATAAAAAAATTCAAAGTTTTTGCGTCATAAAACCATTCTAATACCTTAATGTCAGGTAGATTTTGCATGGTTCATTATCCAATGATAAATTACTGACCAGTACTGTATGTCATTGTCTAACTACAAATCTAACCAAAGGGCAATTAATCATTTTTTGTCCCTCAGAAAGCTTCATCCTGAACTCAAAGAAGAATTGGAGCAATTCAAAATCCATCTAAAGGAAAGTTCAAGGGAAATTGCTTCTTTGAAAGTTTGGCAAATCCAAGGTGACATTTCTTGCACTACATAATGATAGGATTAGCATTTAATTATAAGTATAGTTCTCATAAAAGTTTTGTACAGAGAGATAATATTAATAATTATTGTTATTTAAAAGCTGTTAAAGGGTTACTGATGTGTCTATGTATCTGTGCATGTTAAAGCATTTTAGAGCCACTGGAATGTTTTTCATTGTGCCACGGAGGAGGACCGAATATAAACAGCCCAAAGGCTTTAGCCAAAATTAATGTGAAACAAGAGCTAGATCATGCTGTATGGCGAAAGTTTACTTTGGCCATTTATTTAGCTTTTAAAGCGTTTTGCAGACCAATTTGCATCTCTTGTTCATCATCTTCAATATCAATTGTAATACTAATTATTTTAGCTAGTTAGTCAGCATTAGTGCCTCAATAAGTTTTGTTTTTCAGATTTGAGTTTTCAAGCTGCACAGAGAGTAATGTCTTCAAAGCCACAAAGGGCGCTGAGAGTATTAAGAGACCTGAGCCAAAACTTACCAACTCAGACAAAGTAGGGCTTTGTTTCAAACAACTTTATATATAGTTGGTTTAAACACTAGGAAAGAGTTAAAACTTTTGAGTATTTTGATCAATTTATCTTATGTTTGTTTACTTTATACTAAATTAGCTATTCAGTTCTAAAGCTGGAGATGTGCAAGAACTGACCTGACTACCTTGAGATAAAGGGTGGTTAAAGTATAATTATCCATTTTTAGTCTTTATGGTACTGCCTTTTTCCCGGAATCGGGCTGGGCAATACCTGGCAACATCTTACTCCTGCTCTCCAGGCAGCTCTATTGATCGAATCAACATCATCCGGGTTGCAATCCGTCAAGTCTTTTCAGATGCGCTGGGACCATGTTTTCCTGGGTCATCCACAGTTTCTTGGGCCAGGGATAACCGAGTTCATGATGCTGTTAATAGATGATTCAACCCTCTGTACATGACCATACCTTACTACTTTTTAAAAGGAGGGTTGTAAGTAAACAACAATGGGCAGCTTGTTTTGTTGCTATGTGCTCTGTATTACAATTGTGGGTCACCAACATCCACCCCAAATGAGTTTCACATTAAACAAACTTGTGTCAGCCACTTTCCTAATAGTGGCACCAACTTGAAGCAATCTTAAGTTGGACGAAAGTTTATCTGCTTGCAATGAGACTGACTACTGCTTCATAATAATATAGTCTGATCTAAGAAACCAAGATGTGGGTCAACAAGGAAAAAATTAAAGATACTTAGAAACTAGCAGCCTTTTACACATGTGGTTGCCCACCTTCACTGAAATAATTGAAAGTAACATAATTATAAACAATATCCCAGCCACCGACATTGTATTCTTGTCCAAAACTGTTGAGCATGTCGCAACCACCCAAACAATGCACTACCTTGTGCATAACAGTATTCATCCCAAATTCCAGTCAATGTATAGTCCCTAGTGTGCATCTTCAACTACATCCCAAGCCATCAATCAACACCAGGAAGTCGCCTTTGTTCTCTTAGACCTGTCATCTGCCTTTGACACAATCAATCACAGAGCACTAGTGGCAAGACTCCATGATTGCTATGGGTCTACTGGGATAGTGCTCTTGTGGTTCCAGTTATTCCCCACCAACCGAACTCAGTAATCATCAAGAACACTCAATCATCTGAACAGAGTGTTTTCTATGCAGCAGCCTCCACAAAGGTTGGTGCTTGGTCCAATGCTATTCTCCCTTTTCTTCACACCATTAGAGGAGGTCATTGCTGTCCATGGGGTAAGTTGCATGATATATACCATTGATACACAACTACATGTATCCCTAAAAATGTCAATGCAATCTGTCTTCAGTTGAGCTTTTCACAAAGGATACTTTGACCTTGTGTGTCTATAATAGTCACAGCTGCAATGCTGCAAGTAGTCCACAAGTTGTCCACATCTCCTCCTGTATTCAAATTCTGAGAAGATTGACAAGATTTGAATAAGTGACCATCATCCCTACTCCAATCTTGAGGGACCTTGGTGTGGCCATCAACAATATCAGGATCTAGGCAAACCACAGGCTGCCACAACGAACAGTGCGAAATAAGTGATGTCATTCGAATTTTATTCCCAAGGGTCGCTGTCTAAACTGAGTTTGAAAACCGACCAGAATTGTTTTATTTTTTTGATAGATGCTTTACAAATACACAACAAAGACAGTCAAATAAAAGTATTTTGCTTACCTTGTGTAAATTGTGGTATTTGTTGTCTTGAGTTTTGGGACGGGTTTCTGTTGTGCATTGATCATGCTGCTTCGCATCACTACATAAAAATTGACAAGGCTGGCAACTTCATTCACCTGCTGAACATGGCCGGCCTCAGAAAACAGCCAAAATCTCACATTTCTGTACATTGTACAGCTACCAGCTTCACACAGCTAACTCTCAAGATATCTGACAACATCCTTGCGAAAAGCCATTGTGATCCAACACATATTAACTACCTCAGCTGTGCTTTTGAAAACTATAGTCAAACTGATTTTGGCTTTTGCCATATGATCTGGAAAGATATGAGGGGGACTTTTGTCAAAACTCTTCCCCACTAGTGTACCCAAGGCAAAATTTAATCGGTTTTGAAACTCAGTTTAGACAGCTACCATTGGGAATCGAATTCGAATGACATCACTTACTTTGAACTGTTCATTGTGGGCAAACATGTGAATAACGTCTACAAGTCTGCCTGCTATGCAGTTAAGCACACAGGTAGAGTAAGGAGGTACTCATCTCAGCTGGACTGTGAAAGGATCATTCATGCATTCATAACATCAAAACTTGATTACTGCAGCACAATTCCTTATGTTCTCCCGCAAGCACAGCTAGACGAACTACAATGCATACAAAACACTGCAGCCAGGATAGTGATGATGAGTAAGATCAAAAGATCAGAGCACCTGTACTGCGCAGCTTACACTGGCTCCCTATCCAAAAAAGAATTGTCTTCTAATTACTACACTAATGTAACCTTTAAAGCATTAAATGATCAAATACAAGCCATCCAGAAATCTCAGATCAATTACCAAAAACCTCCTCACTGTCCAAAGATCAATGCAAAAACTTACAGTGACAGGTCTTTTCAAGTAGCAGCAGTGAAATTTTTTAATGAACTTCCCAAGGATTTGAAAATTTAAAGCAAAACTTAAGATCAGCCTTTTTGATTTATAAATTTATTTCTATGTATAAATTATATAATTTATATTTTTTTCTTGCCTACTTCTTTGCATCATTTATAAATTTTGTCAAAATGTAAATATGTAAACTTTTTCAACTGTATTTTTTTTGTAAAGGAGCTCATTTTTAGACACATTTTTGTAAACCATTGAAACTATTTAGAATTATGGTATATTGTTATATTCTTATTATATAATATGTAGGTGCTGTCAGCTCTGCTGGTACTGTTCACTAGGAACAATGGATTTATTGTAGTTTCATCAATGTTCTCCAAAGACGTACTGCCACTTTTGAATGAAAATCACTGCCT
Organism: Hydrozoanthus sils; assembly: GCA_027575215.2. NCBI lineage: Eukaryota > Metazoa > Cnidaria > Anthozoa > Zoantharia > Hydrozoanthidae > Hydrozoanthus > Hydrozoanthus sils. The sequence continues at coordinate 16,243 of JAOBRD020253245.1, forward strand.
TTAGTTACTGCATGCAGTATAAGGTACACATAGACCTAGTTTAAACTTTATCTGACCTAACATGCTTTAGGATTAAAGAACAAGAGCTTCAACATGAAACTGTGTTAGCAGTATTTTCTCAATCTATGTGAGAAGAATCAATCAACTGTTGATGTGTAGAATCTTTGACAACAAATACCATAATATGTTACAACAATAAGATTCAACACACTTTAATTGATAGAGTAAGCACCAACCTCCAGCAATAGTTTTCACAAAAGTTTGAGAGTAGTCACTTACTCCAGCCTTGGGCCTTTTTTGGTATAATTTTGATTATAATAGCTTTCCAATTATAACATTGATGCATAAATAGTTTTCTGAAAACAAAACACAAATGAAAAATAAGTGATCATTCACTCTTCCTGACTTGAGATCGCAATTGAACAAACATCAGTAGAACCTGCCAAATCGCCAAGTTTCACTTCAAGATATCAATGATACTAATCTGATAGAGTTTATTGCAGGTCCCTTGTGAAGACAAATGTTAATGAAAACATGAGAAAGGAAATACTGGAAAATCAGAAGGTGTGAAAGTCATAAAAACTTGTGTCTTAAATTCTACTGAAGAGGTTATATTTTAAGAAATGGAAATTGTACAGCTGTTACTTAGATGTGTTTGTGTTTTTAAGCTGCTGCGCACAGTAAAGTAACCACATATTTTATTTGATGTTTGATTGTGCACAGGTGTTTGCATCACTAAATATTGAACCAGGAGACAGTGCTCTTTCAATCAATGGTATTCTTCACAATGTTGAGGATCTAAACCCATTCGAGTAAGTGCTTCAACCATGTTCCAGTGATAGTAATAGTTTCCTTTTTTATCATATTTGGCATACGCATTAATATTGGTCATTGGTTTAATACTTACTGTACTGTATATTATAGACTATAAATAGTGGTCACTATAGGTATAGCTGCCCCCACTTTTGATAACCTGTTTATGGGATGTGTATTGAATATAAATACCTTGCACATGACTGTTAATAAAATTTCAAGCATTTTATTGAAGCTATTGTCCATGTAAGTAGTCGACATATTTATCTGTAAATTTCACGATGAAATCTATTACAATCATAGTATTGTATTAATAATTCATAAAGTGCCCTCTTCGAATTGTAACCACTGAGTTGTATATCTTTGAGAGTGACGTATTCAAAGAAGATTGATATAACAAATTTTATATCTCTTTTAGACAATATCGATGCAACTCCGAGTTTTCAGTGTTTCAAACATTTGAGTTGAGATTTGCTATGTGTTGGATTGAGTCACCCCGCTGCTGATTTTTGTCTGACAAACCAAATATATTGAATACTGTTGAATGCTTTTGGATTCAAAGAAGTTACTGAAGTGCAAAATACTCAACTTAAGAGCAGTAATCTGTAAAAATCAAACAAGTGCTGGCAAACCTTAAAAAATCAATTTCTCTCATACTTTCATGTTTGGTAGAGTAATGCATCATAAATACCATGGTATAGTTTATTTTGTCAAACTTCATTCTATTTAGGACAAATATGCAAATTACCGAACATCACCAAAAATACCGTTATGACAGGTGATGTTTGGTCCCACTTTAGTGACCATTGGTGGAGAATTGGAGCTTCAGATATCAAAAACAACTCCCAATCCTTGTTAAACACTCTCTTGGCTGCTGGTTGACCGAGTTTGAGGTTAAGCACACAATTCTAAAAACTCCAAACTTTCAATTCTAAAAACTGACATATTTGTGTCGATAAAAGTGGGTCTTACAAAACATCTTCTAGCAAATGTGTGCTATACCTTCAAATCTTTCAAAACCTCAATGAATGAATGTTGAAGGATAGGTATTTGAAATGGTGAAAAAAAACTAAGTGGACAAATCTTTGTATGTGACACTACAGGGGATAAAGTGTAGTGAAAATTTGTTATTTTTGACTTTTAGACTCGAATTACAACAGGGCGGATTCCGTGTTTCAGAATAAATAATGAAACAAAAGAAAAGTTCTTCTGATGCAGAGCATTTCAGTTTTGATTTAAAAATAACATGTTTTGGCTCTTTTGGGCTTGATCGAGATCATGTTGCAAGATCACCACAGGTGGCCCACAAAAGTTCTCAGTTTTCTTAAACTCTGGCTGATATACTCTCTTTGCTTGCTTTTGCTTCTTGATAATATATATGTGAGTTGTTCTTATCTAGCACATTTTATAATTAGCAGTTTTGAAAACCCCAAACTTGCTGGCTTTCTGCAATAACTTTAAAATTACTGTAAACAAACCTGAGCCTTGTTATATGCTGCGCTTGTCAACGTGATGAATTTTTCAGTGACTGTATCAGATATCAGTTAGAAATAGGAGGAGTTTGTGGTTTTGATAGTCGCGACAGAAAACACGAAAGTGCAGGTTGTTCCCCTGACATCATGTGCAAAAGATATGAGCAGTAGCAACGCTCTCATTTTCTGGTCCCATCTTGTACCGATCAGCATTTTTTAAAGAGCCAGACTCTTGGGACTCTTTTGACATTACGGCCATGCATTTATCCATTTCACTGTGGAAAACGTGGACTTGAATGGACAAAAGGTACCACTAAATGCAGGGTACCTGTTGCTTTATCCAAACACTCGAAGGGTAGTAGCAAGTTTAAAGCTGGCCACTTGGCAAATAAAGCTACAAAGGGTATTCGCATTAGATTTCTTGGATTGTTTAGTTAAATTTTGGCCAAAATTCCATAGGCTTCCTTCTCCTAGAGTGTATTTAGCTACCATAATCTAAGCAAAAGTTTTATGCCATCGAAGGTTGGGGAAGTACAAGGACTTAGATAAAGAAATACTGAATTAATTATAATTAAATGGCATATTATAGCAACTGATTTTTTAGTATCAGTATTTTTGATTTCTAAAGCACCACCAACACAGTGTTTATATGATACCAGATCAAGATTCATTCCAGAACAAATACTTCTATCTGGTGCGAGAACTGGTATGAGTTCATACCGGATTAAGCCATTTCGGTACGTATGAAAACTTTTGATGTATCGTGTAAACAAATGCAGTAATTTGTACGGAGCAGGGATGAACTCGTACTAGAAAAAAACTCGATCCGGCATCATGCACAAAACACTGCCTAATTTAGAAACTTTTAATTGAGTTAGAAAAGGAAACTTTTCATCCTCTTGCGAACACGACCTGTTCAGACCTAATTCAGCTTCAGATGCTATTTCTGAACTAATGCACTATTGAATATAGATTTAAAAACATTTTGTTTTTTATTATCGTAGGAAACCACTTAAGTGCATGCACGTACATACAACTTAGTCATTCATTTGATTATTCTGACAATCATTCCTTCATTCTTCTGTCGAAAAGGAGTAGGGGTAGTTTTCAACAACAAGAAAAGCCCGTTTTGAAACAATAAAAACCCCTGACTAGCCTGCCTTGCCATTCAACTGTCGATACACCGAAGGTTTATAGAGTGTGTGGGTCTCGTCTAACAATAGTTTTGCGTGTAGACTATTGCTAGCTAGCCGATCGTCACTTTGACAGTGCAACAATGTGTTCGTATAATGCAAATAACAGGCTGGTCAAACCATAAAGTTAAAAACACCTATTCCCCCAAAAATAAATACAGTAAAAAGGAACGGAGCAGAAGCCCCAACAAGGCGCCTTTCAGTACGAGTAAACAGCATAAAACAACTAATGAAAAAGCAGGAGTTTTTGACCAAATTTCAAGGCAAGAAAAAAATTCTGCCACAAAAAATCTGAACTGCATTTATTCAGCCGTCAGTTTCAAACAAAGTTTCTATAACATTTTCATGGTGCTCTGTCAGCTTTAATTTGTATTTTTTTTTTCAAAAAAAACCGATATGTTAGTCTTTATAAGTTTTGCAATAGTTCTAAATCCTATTAGTCATACAACTTGTCGGCGAACTGGAATAACTCATCAGCAGTCGGACAGAACCCAAGGTCAGCTGGTCTGACTATATTTTATGTTTTCCATTCCTGTTTTTAACAGCAAGCTCCTACTTTTAAGAACAATACTGAAGTTTCCAATAATTCTTACTATTTGTAGTAACTTAATTATTATTTTGAAAAAAGTGAAAATAAGCCCTTGCAAAAGCCAAGGTAAGTTTCTGAAAAACTGTGTTGGTGGGCTCCCTGTGGTTATTATGGTGAGAATATGCGACATGATCTAGCAAGTATAATCGAACCCAAATGAGCCAAAACATGCTATTCTTAAATCAGAATATGTATATTCTATTTAACAAAAGAACATTTCTTTTGTTTCTTTATTTTTTTAGAAGCAACTTTACTGTCTTGCAAGTTAAATTCCGTCCTGATGTACTTTAACCCCAAAGGTCAAAATAATGTATTTTCACTACAATTTTGTCCCCTGTAGCGTCGCACACAAACATTTGCCCAGTTAGCTTTTTTCTCCATTTCAAATACCTATACTTCAACATTCATTCTTCAAGGTTTTGAAAGATTTGAAGGTATAACACATTTGCTAGAAGACGTTTTGTAAGACCCACTTTTATCGACACAAAAATGTAAGTTTTAAAAATTAAAAGTTTGGAATACTTAGAATTGTATGATTCAGCTCAAACTCAGTCAATCAGCAGCCAAGAAATTGTTTAACAAGGATTGGGAGTTGTTTTTTATATCAGAAACTCCAATTCTCCACACATGGTCACTAAAGTGGGACCAAAAATCACCTGTCTGAACGGTACTTTTGGTGATGTTCGGTAATTTGCATATTTGTCCTAAATAGAATGAAATTTGACAAAACAAACTATACCATGGTACTTATGATGCATTACTCTACCAAACATGAAAGTATGAGAGAAATTGATTTTTTAAGGTTTGCTGCAGATTTTTAGTTTTGTTTGATTTTTATGGACAGTCACTCTCAAAATGCTTCTCAAAGAAACACAAACTCATAGATATAGATGCAAGACTTTCAAATTCTGCAAGATGCTGCTAGAAGATGGCGAAGCTCGAAGGTGATAAAACACAACCTTGTGGTTGCAAGTACCCAACACCACCGTGCGCGCTTGCTAAAATATTACCCAAGACCACCATGCGCACCTAGTTTCGTCAAATCAAGAATGCTTCACCGACTGCAAACACATTTCTTATCTTTTCAACAAATATTCTTTGTCCTTGTATGTATACACCAGGGATATCCTAGGGTGCCTCCTCAGGTTTTGGCCCCTGGGCCAAAACCCTGCGGGGGCAATAATAGCAGTAAGGGTGACATAAAAAAACCAGTGTTGGAAAATGAAAAAGCATTCTAATTCTAATATTAAACTTCTTTATTTTCAATGTTTATTGAAGCCAAGCATCATTAAACTTAAAAAAATGTTTATTATTTAGGTAAAGTCTAAAAAAACATGAACAAGAGTTGCTTTGACCGACTTTTTTACTTGCTTTGCCAGTCTCCTGACCTTCATGCTGAGCCAAACTTTTTGGCATTCTGTTTCTTAGTTCCGTTTTAGTTTTTAATCTCCGAGAAAGCTCATTCATGATCAACATTAGAAATGGGAGTTAATGTAGCAGTGACTGTCTGCAGTTTAATAACAATCTGCAGAAACGACTCTCATAGCGCTATTTCGTTCTCACCATGAATGACTTGAGCAAGCTTGTTGAAATCAGCTTTTTAAAAGTAGACTGCACTAGCTTTCTGAGAAGAGGCTGTATCCACTCACTGAGGAGATCTTCAGTGTTGTAATCAAAATGATTTGCCAAAACCTTGATCTCTTGTTCTCTATAGAAGATATAACCACTTTGTTGCAATATTTCTTTTTTTCAAAGCCATGATAAGATTGTTGTTTGATTGATCGAGCATTTCAAAGCATGACCAAGCAATGTGACTTTTCAGCTATCTGTTCTGTGATTGGCAGTAAAGAGACATTGGTGAACAAAGCAAACAATCGCTGACTGCATTTTGTTGTTCCAAGCAATTCAAAATATCGAAATGGTGAACCAAAAGACGAATTTCTACTTTTCAAAGTTTCTTTTAAGCTTCCTGCTTACTGGAGTTTAAAGATAATAAACTTCATCCCTTGAAAAATGGTAGGGTGGAATCGGAAAACGACAGAGTATAGAGAAAAAAACGACAGGGCATCGGAAAAACTATGGGGCGGAGCACCCTTTAATTTTTCGTTAGTTAGAACTTTGAAAAACTTTGATTAATTCCAAATAATTTTTCAGCTCAGATTGCTTTTGGTCTTAGAAAATATGGTCATATCTCCTTAAGGTTTAAAGCTCTAATTTGTTTTTCAGTAAGTGACAAGTTTTATTTCTAGATGTGCAGTTGTATAAAGAATCATGTGTACCATCCTAAGGACAAATTTGTACCATGCTGTCAGGTAGACAGTTATTTATTAAGGAAAGCACAGAGAGGAAGTTGGTGCCAAGGAATCAACCCCAGTTATAGCTTGGGAATTTTTGTACCGAGGGCTGCAAATGTGATATCCATCCAAACCCAGTTACTTGAGAATTAATAGAAATGAAGCATGATGAATCAAAATGTGTGTACAACGTTAACCATGTGCATTAAAATGGGATATTTTTTTTGAGTATAAACATTTTAATGAGTAAAATAACCCAGTTAAACTTTGAGCAGTCATGAAATCAAGTGGTAACATTGCCAACTTTCTTAGTTTGTAACATGTATTTTCACATTCTGATAGCTTGTTACAAATACTTCGTGATGAAGGCCGGGTTATGGATCAACTGGCGTCTTTAGGAATAAAGGTTAGAATTTTGTGTGTTTAGTTTATTTACAACACATCTTGAACTAAATAAAAAGTGTAAATCCCTATTCATGCAGGTATCTTCAAAGTAAACGAGAATCTTGTTAGTGCAGTTTGTACTATATAATAAATGTCGTTAGTATCAGGACATTCATTAAAGATAACTATATATAATTGTTTGGCAACAGTGTTGTGAAAATAGACCAAACCAGGTTTAATCTTTCAAAACTAGTTGAATTGTACCCATGGCCAGGGTCCCCTAATTAGAAATGAGAGATGAATTAACACTTGCATAATTTACATAAAGTAACATAATTATGTTCATGTCTTGCAATTTGGAGCATTTTTTTAGTAGATTGTCGACAGATTCATTAATTAATATTCAATACTTTTATTATTTTCAGGGCAGGAGCTTGACAGGCTTAGCTTCAATGGCTGTCCAGTCTGAGTCTGATGAGTTGATTTTGGACATAAGGAGTGATGGCATTCTGGTAGGCCTAAGTTGTACTGTTTTTGCTTTTTACATTCTAATTGTTATTTAACCAAATGCATTCTTTTCCAGTTGGTTAACCCTTCCAGTTCCAAACAAAAGTTGCAAAGTTCTCCCAACTTAAAAACAAACTTTTTATGAGTTGCAATAGATTAGGAGAATTTTACTTTTCATCCACATGAAACTTTAGCTACTGTGACTAATAATGTTTCTAGTGCACCAGCAGCAGGCAAAAGATAACTTATTTTTGTTTTATTTCAGTATGCTTTTTCCCCTACCTTTAAGCTTGTTAATTGGGTTAAAGAAAAACTGTTGGTTGGGCATTAGCTATCTCAATGATTTCCCAAAAGGCTTTCTGTGTCTATGACAACTTATGATTGTACAGTACAATAATTTGAGTTGACAAAGTGATTTTGCTCGAAAAGCCAGCATCTTAAAAATTTGGTTTGCAATGGTTTAAAGCTATCAAGTTTTTAAGTTGATCAAAAACAGTTAGCTTACAATAATAAGGGAGGGGGAATG
>JAOBRD020253350.1:9658-24003 GCA_027575215.2 Hydrozoanthus sils
ACACCACATAGATCTAACAATTACTGTCACTGGTTACACCACATAGATCTAACAATTACTGTCACTGGTTACACCACGTAGATCTAATAATTACTGTCACTGGTTACACCACATAGATCTAACAATTACTGTCACTGGTTACACCACATAGATCTAACAATTACTGTCACTGGTTACACCACATAGATCTAACAATTACTGTCACTGGTAACACCACGTAGATCTAACAATTACTGTCACTGGTTACACCACATAGATCTAATAATTACTGTCACTGGTTACACCACGTAGATCTAACAATTACTGTCACTGGTTACACCACGTAGATCTAACAATTACTGTCACTGGTTACACCACATCTAACAGTCGTCCTTACTGGCTCTAGGTCTTCGTAGGTTATTGGAAAGTCCATGATGGCCAACAGCAAGTCCAACCTTTTGTTTAGGTTTGGAATGTCACACAGCTGAAATAAAATAAATCATAAACCACGAGACTAAAATGTTTACTTACAATTTTAAAAGAAAAACAGCTTGGACCACAAGGTCATCAATTTTTAATGGAGAAGTATTCTAAAAAATATATTATACATGGTTTTGAAAACATACATAAATACATAAAATTAACTTTTTAGTAAGGGTTGAGTTAAGAAGCCAAAGATAATAGAACTGAGATTAAAAGTAATTAAACGAATTAAGAACAGTCTTAATGACAAAGTGGTAGTTTAGTAGAGTGACGCTACTAGCCACCTAAAACATTGAGCAGTCAAGATTAAATACCTTCTTCATAAACTGGTCCGGACGCATCAGAGTGGAGATATCTTCTTTATAATTCTTGTACATTTCTGCTTCCTCAGCGGTTGGAAGAAATCTAGCCATAGAGAGATACATGCTTCAGAAGATTTGCAAGCATTGCGTAGATTTTTGATACTGCTTATTATATTGTGCAAGTCGGTTAGTAAACACAGTGTGAGAAGGTGCTGGTCAAGCTCAATGAAGATTGCTGGCTCACCTCTTGAGGGCAACAAGATGGTCCATGGGAAGGGCGCCATCTTCTTCTTTAATTAGGCTCAATTTAAAGTCGACCTCCTGAGCACTCAACTTGAAACCACTCAAAAAGATTCCTATAATTATAAAACAAATAAATATAAACATTTACCAACTCTATACCTCGGAAATTGCTATGTTACCAGCATGGTGAGTCCTGGTGGTGTAGTGGTTATCACGCCTGACTAGTAACCAGGAGACGTAGGTTCGAGTCCCAGTCGGAGCATTTAAACCAATTTTTTTCGGACGAGTGTGTTGGAAGATGAAAAAAAAGATGCTCTATGTATATTTCAACTTAATTATAAAACAAAATACTGTTTTTGAGCTTTTACTAGAGTTTAAAAACAGAAATCTGATCAACACTCGGCCTTTACAAAGATTTTAACATAAATAATGAAATCTGACAAAGTTGACTGCCTACAACGTTGTACTAAAACCAGAACAAAAACTAATTGCTGCAACCATGCATCGCACATGAAGCTAAACAGATTGTTGTCTATGTTCTTGAAATTTGCCATTTTATAATAACAAACAAGTTCCCGTCCGTATAATGGCCAGTAAGTATCAACAAACAATGTGCACAGTTCTTGTAAAGCTCTAAATTTGGTCAGTAATCTGCAGAAATTCGAATGGTCTGATTCATCACCTCAAACCAAAATATTGTCAGGCTTTGAAGGTGACAAACTGGTGTCACAATGAGAATGAGCAATGACATTCTATGACTTTACCCTGACCAAACGCCATTTTCAGTAACTGAGAAATATCGAGAAACCACAGAATCCACTACAGTAAAACAGGCTACCCGCACGTTAATTCAATTTTAAATGCCTATTACACCTCCTGAACACCCAAAGATTTTTGAATTTAGAACAAAACATTTAAACTTGTTAATTCAATACAAATTCACCATATAATTAATTTTTAAAGTTAAAAGAGCAAACGTTTTCGCAAACAAAAACATACCTACTAATAAAATTCCACGACATTTCCATGACCTTTGCCTATTACAAAGCTTGCCTCAGAATCGAAATATGAAAGTTACAAGATTAATTGAACAAATACATCACAGCTGTTCAATAGATCGACTTTTTCATGGTTTTATCTTACTTGCATCCCAATTTAACAATCAAGGATTTAACCTCCTTCTAGAATAAGTCAACGGACTTACCTAAATTTTGAGCCTTTTTAGAATCAAGAAGTGTCTTTGTTACTGTCTTTGGTTGAGCTGAAAAGAGGGATATTTATTAGTGTTATAAAAACTATCCACAAGAAAAAAAGTTAATCATTGATCTTGAGCTAGGATAGATTCTTTAATGGGTTTCTAGGTACTGTTTAAACTAAATTTATCTTCAGAACAGAAACATGAATTACAATTGTTAAACCATAGTCAACCCCCTTGCTTTTCAACTGATGAGTTCTGTCTCTTTAACCCTTTCAGCTCCAGATACAGCAAATGATATGTTGCTAAATTCTCCTAAGTGTAAAACCCGCTTTTTTCATGTTACCAGTTTAGGAGAATTTTGCCCTTTATCTTACATAGTTTGCAACATCTGATCAATACTTCCTTTTCGAGTTCCGGGGAAGACCGCTGTATTTCTTCATCGTGGGCGCGCTAGGTACATGAACTGGAGGCTAAGGCTGTGCAAATTGTAACTAATTTTGTTTATATGTTCACAACCTGGTCTGTAGACTGCAAGCAGACGGCTCCCCGTTATAATATTATAGTTCGTATGTGGCGCAAGCTATCCCGGTCTGTGGATTTTACTTTAGTAGTTATGTCAAAACCTTTTCCAGGAAAACGATTTAGTCCTGGGAAGAAATGTCTGTCATCGGACTACAGCAACTCTCAGTACAACCAAGATGGCAGTAAAACTGGCATACGTTTTTTAAAAATTCCCCTCCAAGGATCCTTTAAGAACCAGATGGTGCACCTTAAATAAGCGACTTGGAATATAAACAGATATTCAGCACAATAGGCCTTATGTGTAAATGAGCCTTACTAGCCTTGTTCTTGAGCTAAACTCTCAAAAGATCATGTCACCCAAGACGGGGCTAGTAGGGCAAATCTGAATGGAGACAATAGAATATTAAAATTGTCGTCATTTCTGCAGAGGGTCTAGGAACAGTTCGCTATAAGCAGCAAAGCTTCGAAGACAACTGTGAAAATTTGTGGAAAACCTAAAGGCGGCATATTCCAAATTTATAGTAAGACTTGCACCACCTACCTACAACGGGTTCCTTTTCTCTGTCCACCACCTGAAACATCTCCTCCAGCTCTGGAAGGTTGATACTCTGGGTGCGGTCACGCATGTTGATCCACACTGAGTTTGCAACCTGAACACAACCAATTTCAGCGTTACCTGAGCAAGCCCTTTTCTTAGCGAGTTCTTCGAAAACGCCAAAATTGCAAGACTTGTTAGTGAAACCTCGACTTGGTTGGAACATTTAAAATCGTTTACTGAACCGAATTTTTTGGAGAAACAAATACAAAGTTATTGAGTTTTGCAACAGCTGGTCCGTCCTTTACACCGAGTTAGTTTTTAGAAAATTTGCTCAGTGTGTCAACGACTAAGTATAAAAAGTTGTTAGCTTGTGTGCTGCACTGCACTGAAATAAACTGCATTGTACTTCATCACATTCTGTAATACCGCATCGTATCGTAACAGTTACAAAGTTTACTGCTCTGTATACAGTGGAACCGCGATATAAAGAAACGCCAAGGAATGATTCGTAATAAATGAAGAATTCCCCAATATAAAAATTTTGTTTTGCTTGGGATTTGATGACTGACACAAAAATATGCAATGACACGTTTTTGTTGGACAATGCTTGATTTATTACGTGATAAAACAAGCATTAATTTGAAAAATCAAGACGGTATAAAGAGTGGAAATTTTCGGGTACAGTTTGTCAAACAGATTTCACTAATTGCTGCCAAAACTCACCATCATAGCTGGAACCTTATTCCAGAAGCATGGCTTTAATTTTACTTTGGACTGCTGGACTGATTTTACTGGTAATCCATCTAGCCCCATTCCACTTGATCCTGGTGGGGGTGGGGGTGGGGGAAGAGGAATGCCTCCAGGCACCGGGGGTGGTGGAGGGATTGGCACACCTGGTACTGTAGCGGGTTTCTCATCTTCCTCTTTTGTTACCTTATCCTCTGTTAAAAACCAACAAACTTTGATGAACGTTACTGACAGTGCTAGAACGAACAAGCTCCCCTTGAAAGCTTAACAAGAACTTTTCCAAGATTTCATTTTAAGTTATTATAACCAAAAGATTTGGTTGGGATTTTCCCATTTTTTTGTTCCTCCTTTAAAAACTCGTTTTCGCGTAAATGCTAAAAAATTCCACAAAAAATAATATAACATATAATATACATTTATTATTGACAATGAAAAACTAACCATTGAACCTGTTTATACATATGAATACTATAAAATTACGATTGATAATGAATGCAGTCAATTAACAGAAACTTTGCTAGAAAACTCCCGTAAGGAGCTGTTCAGGAAAGTATCATTAGAAGATTAGTCGGCAGCGTACAGTTTTTAAGACAAACCATCATCTGCAACACACTGCGCACCATTTAATACTATAACTTGGCTTGTGAAAGGCAATACCATATCAATGATTTTCATCACTTTAATTAACGCTTACACAACAATTCATAAGTCTACGATTCTGGTTATTTTTTTATATTTTTGCTGTTAGGTTTCGAAAAGGCATTAGTAAGTTTGTAAAAGCTGTAATCCTTTAAAGCTTAAACAAGCTAAGTATGACTGAAGATTAAAATGGTTGAATCCAAGCACCTTTGCCTTTAGAGCAACCAACCACACCTCTTTACCCACAGACAAAAAGTCTCAACGCTCTCCTCAAAAAGACAACCAGATCAGTGTTAAAATTAGTAATCAAAAGCATTTTTCACTTATTGCCTCCATCTGTTAATACAAAGTGGCAAAAGAATGAACTTAAGAAAAAGTGATGAGAGCCAATGAATGAATGAATGAATAAATGAAAGAATGCGTGAAATGAAAATGAAAGAAAATGAAACGAAAATGAAATGAAAACGAAATGAAATGAAAAGAAACGAAAATGCAATGAAAATGAATCGAAAAAAATTGAAAGAGAATGCATGATGAATATGAGAAGCAGTTTGAAAAGTATGTGTAAAGTTATAACATCTAGAAAACGTGATGAAAGAGCCAATAAATGAATGGATGAAATGAAAATTAAATGAAAAAATGAAAATGAAAAGAAAATGCAATGAAAGTGAAATGAAAACGAAATGAAACGGAATATAATTTATACAATGAAAATGAAATGAAAACGAAAAAAAAAATAGAAAGAGAATGCATGATGAATGGGAGAAGCAGGTACTCTGGCTCCGAGCATCTAGCATTTACTACGACTTGAATAAACAAAATTTATTGACTAATAAATACACTAAAGAAAAGGGTAACATCACAAAGTAAATGAGTTTCGAATAAAAAAACAAGGTACACCATTTTAATAAACACACGGAAAACCCAAAACAGTTTAAACATATCAATAACGGTGCTGCAGCTCTTTACCAGAGTACCTTCTGAAAACGAAGCAACAGCAAAGAGTTCCAGCGTACGTCATGCCTTGTTAATCTGGAAACTTAACTTGGCACTTGCACACTGTCCTCCAGCTATGAAAGGCCACCAGTCTTACCAACAGAATCTGCGTTCTTATCAACAGACAATACAACAACTCCGTGCTTTTCAACCTCCTTTAGATGTTTCCTTCTCTCTTCAACTGCTTCATCAAGGGTCTGGCAGCCCATCCCTCCATCATCAACCATATCAGACTGATTGACATCTACCTTACCATCTGCTACATGATGCTCTATGACATCAACACCACTGTGATCAATTGGAGTGGGTGGACAGCCATCATTCCAGTTGACACCAGATTCACTTGCTACTGAGCTGCCTGTTTTGACATCACCAACAGCAGTAACTGCAGTGGAAGCTCGGACATTCCTTATCGCGGCATTGTCATATATGGCATCATCCGACTGTTGTTGCTGGAATGGAAGAGCAGGACTACTCTTTGATGGCTGAGCTAGCAGTGAAGAGGGTTGCTGGTACAGAGACATCTCCTCTGGCACTGTTGGTGAAGCAGCACCAGGTTTCGGAGGCCTTGCTGGCACAATAGTGATTGTTTCATAGGGTGATAAGTCTGATGTATCAACAGCAGGGTGTGACGCAGGAAAATGAGATGACTTTGGTGGCTGAGGAGGTGGGGCCTGTCCTACAGGTGGCAGGATTGGTGCAACAATATTCTCTAAAGTTGTTCCTTGTGGTGTTTTGGGAGGTCTAATTGGAGGTTCAATTTCTTCTCTTGGAACTGAAGGCGGCTTACTAGTTGGGGGCGAGCTGCGAGCACCATGGGGAGAGGAAAGTGCAGTTCTATGGTAATTTCTACCACTCAGATTACTCAAAGTTGATTTACTACTTTCTGAACTGGTTCTCGACTTCAACTGTCTCCTAAAAAGAAGTTCATATTAAAATCGGACTGATTAGTATAAAGTAACTGAATCCATCAAAACTTGAAACACCAGTCATATCAGACTCTTTTCTACTTACATCGTCCAAGACAACATTCCTGTTTTTGTCTGCGTGTCGAGGTTCTTAACAACATTCTGGACTTTCTTCATCTGTAGATAGATAGAAAGATGGCTCAATAAGTGGATCGACAGGCGGTGGTGGTGGATGGGTGGGTAGAGAGACATGGGTGGGTAGGTACTTGATTGGTATATAGGTAGGTGGGTGGGTAGGTAGATAGGTGAGAAGGTTCTTGAAGTTTGTACATTACGTTTGTATGTTACCATTAATCAACATACTAATTAACAGATTACATTGTATCCATATTTTAAATAAATGAAAAAAATTGAAGATGCAGTGATACAACTTCATCAAGCAAATTCTATTTGAAGCTTTAAGGTAGTTACTGCTATGACCACGTGGAGTAAAGGTACCAGTGGCCAAAAGCAAATTTCCTAGGGTTAGAACTAATTGCTATTCTGATTAGAAAGGAACAGAAAGCTTCACTGATGCAGCAAGCCCAATTCTATCTCAATAAAGATTAGTCAAGGAGCCATACCTGGGCCGTGGCTTGGATTGGTGCATTTACAACCGTTAGTATTGATGTAAGTTGCTCCAGTTCCTAATTAAACCAAAACAAAAAGTGCCTGTTACTTTAAAAGCAAGCAAGAGTTTAACCAATTTGATCAGAACATACATATTATCTAAGCTACTTTGTATATAATATCAATCGACTGACCTTCTGCAAGGTGTTAATGACACCTATGATGTACTTTTCTTGTTCAATTACTGTTGACACAACGCCTTTTATTAAAAAATAAGAAAAAAAGTATTTAATTTCCCAAGTACATATCAAAATTGAAACAGCCAACAAGTCATCTTTGTGACTGCCAAAGACGATCTGGAATATACTAGGTTACATTGAGGACAAAAAAGTCTATGATTGTACAGGCACACTTTTACCTTGGTCTTCTAGTAAAGAGACACCTCTTGATTTTCGACCACCCACATAGGAAGCCTGTGTTATAGCCTGTGGCAAATATAGTAAACAAACACTTTAGAATAGGATGCCAAAGCTAGAACCAAAGGTAAATATAGTACACAACTTGAAACAGCTAGCAGAAGTAAAATACATTGTGCTATGTTTACTGATGTCATCAAGAACAATTCTCAAAACACAATTAGTATTAGTAATTATTCCATGATGTCAATGGCATTCATATTACTAGTATTAAACCATTCAAATGGATAACAGCTGTACAAACCTCCACAAATTCATCTCTTTCCTTTTCCACAGCTGATGCATCCTTCAAATTGTTTGTGTTTAAGATGCGAAAACTGAAGAGCAAAACAGAAATTAGTTGGTTAGATTGAAATACTGCCGCCATCTGCAAATGGTTAAACCTTCGCATCTCCTCGGATAAGGGCATTAAACTGTAGGCCTTGCCTTTCATCTTCTATCAGGGGACTTAAAAAAACCCACAGCACTTATTGAAGAAGAGTAGCTGGGTGATCCCAGTGTGTGGTCTGTCAACTACTAACTGAGGACCACTCTAAAATGAATATTAATGTAGGTTGTATAATTAGTGGATGATCTAAGACCCTCAACACCAAAGTCAACTGTAAATCATTGTAAAGCGCCTTTGATCATCTACATGGGTGATATATAAATGCTAAAATTATTTTTATTATTATATTAAATACATCATAAGACAGCAGTCAAAACCTGTCATTGTCCAGACTGATCATGACAAGGAACCACAAGCATCCATCAAATGTCAAGTCAAAAAAGCCACTTAGATCAGGCTACACCCCAACAACATCAATAGATGTAGAGACAAAAGTGTCAAGATTCCTCAAGCTTAGTTGCAGACAATTAAAAAACACAATAGCAAGAGGTTTACCAACTAACCAACCACAGCAAAAATGACCACCAACATGATTTACTAAGGAGTCATCAAGTCTACACCATTGCCTGTTGAAGACCAGCGGCAGTGGTCAAAACTTCACTTAATCATTATTTTTATCGTTTCTCTAAAATACAAAATTACAAAATGCCTATCGTAAGTTATTTACTATTTAACTCTACAGTACCTGTATTCTTTTTTGTTTGTTATCACCAAAAATCCATTACGATCCTGCTTTCTAACATCTGCATAGCCTGGTCCCAGCTTGACAATGTTCAGTGCTTCTTGATTCTCCTCCCCTATTTTGAAGTAAGATATCTCTCCTGGGCAGATTCGCAGCCACCGTCTGGAATAAAGGTTTTCAGAAGTTACAATGAAGAAACTACACCATTACTTATTCTGTATGTTTTTTAGTAATTAGTTATTTGGTAAGGCAGCATATTTTCCATGAACTGTCTGCGTATTAAATTATCACAAGTATTGTAATTATTAATTAGATTATGGAACAAATGGAGGTCAAACTCCAACATGCTTCAAATGTTTAACCTTAAAGGCAAGTGTACGAGAAACCGAGAAAGAAAAAACCCAAACTGTCCCAAGCAGGAACTGAGGTGTCATGGGTTTGATCCCACTCGGGGCAGTTTGGTTTTTTTTTCTTTCTCGGTTTCTCTTATGCTTGCCTTTTATTAATCACAGCATATCAGAGTTTGATCTCTCTTAATATGAATACATTATTAATCATCATTGATAACTAAGAACCTCTTTACCTTGGCCACATCATAAATGCAGCATTGTGTCCTCTTTTCTCTATAGCTCCTTCTTTAATGATATTCAAATCATGAGCTACAGCAATTGATTCACCTACAGGTGCACAGAACAATGGTAGAATATCATCATCATCACCATGGCTTACATGGCCATGTCAATTGACCATTCCAAAAAAAATATGGCAGATGTACAGTTTACCACAATGCATTGTGAACTTTACAATGCTAAAAGAAGCTCAGGCAAGGTATCAACTTGTAAAACTCAAATTCCTTGTACTAACAAAACTGCGAATGTCAGAATTGAGGTTTACATATCTATTCTTCTCTTTGCTATTTTATTGGCAATTCTAGACATTTATGTGCTAGAAATTATGGGTAATGCACAGGTTTCTATCTTTTGCATTTTCAACGATTATGTCAAACCCTGCATATAGCTGATAGCTGATTGTCACCCCCTTACTACCAGTTGTTATACTAATTCATGAGTCTTTTATTGCAACTATTTTCAACAGGTGAAAGGAGTAAACAATAGCCATCTTTAAGTCGAGTACCAGCCAAAGAAGCAAGAACTGCTATATACATGATCTTACCATCTGGCTCATCACTCAAGTTCTCATCAACTATTTTATCCAACAGTCGACAAATCTGCAAAACACAATATTTGTGTAGGCTTCAGCAACAAATACATTACAGAATAGTTGAATTCTAGTGTTCTAACTAGCTAATGTTTCTAAACCAACAGGGTCAACTGATTCCCCGATGCTAACGGGCCAAAACGAAGTTTACGAGTCAGTAGTAATCAAAATTATTCATAATAGGAAGTGAGCACTAGGAGCGCTGGTGCAGTTGTGTTTCCATTCTCATTGGTTCGATGGCTTGCAAAAGTCAACCACCAAACCCAAGACCAGACCATGAGGTGTATTATATAATTTCTTAATAGTGACATCATGAATACTGCACATGTCAAAGATTAAATTGGACCTCTAAACACATAAATACCATGTATGGTCTCAATGTGAAAATGAGGATGAGGTACAGAGAGACTCCGTCCCTTCTCCAGTTGCACCAACCTAGAATTTCTTGTGGATGACCAGAGGTTCTTGCAGCCATACTGCTTGATTCAACTAAGAAATTCACCTTTTTATCTTGATTGAGTGCAAAATTAACTAATTAAAAACAAATTTCAGTATTGTAAACTAAAATACCCACTGGAAAGAACTAATATGCTGGAAAAATAACAAGTACAGTTACCACTGAGTGTTTCTGCTCAGTCTAGCTTGATATATTCTAATTATAACTAATTAGTATCATGTCATTTTGTAACTATAATCAATAATTGCCATGTGTTTTCACCTTGTTTTTCTCCTCAACACTATCAGCATCCAACTCATAATCATCCTGGTCTTCAAAGTAAATAAAAAACCTCACACCATCCTGGACAATAAAAGAGGGAAACACACCAATGTCAAAATTATCAAATTAGAATGTGGACCTAAGTTTTGGAACTCCATTGACGAGTCTCTGAAAACTTTAAGCATTGTATCTTTCAAGCAGAAACTCAAAAACCAAACCATTGCTAAATACTAATTTTCAATTTCTGGTAGTGATGAACATTAACTTCACTAAGTGCATCAAATGAATGATTCAAGTTGTAATAAGCTATAAAAATGGTAACATATTCAATGTTCCACACACCACGGTGATCATCGGATATCTAATTAGTGTGTGAAATATCAATATTACTGTTTTCCTGGCTTAATACAACAATTTTATCCATTTGGTGCTTTTAACATTTAATATTATTTTATGCTCTTGATACTTCCTTTAGTATATCTATAGCTCTCTTTTACCAAGTGGATAAATAATTTTTGATTTTATTTGTTATTTTATAATTTCAAATTTGTATATAACTATTTCAACTAATTTGAATCTATCAGGCCTTCTGATATTACGCGATGGTGCGATTTCGCACAATTGACCTCAAATCGCATCCGATCGCACAATTAAAAAAAATCGCGTGATTCTCAAAAGAACGCACATTATTCACAATTTTCTTAAAAAGTTCTGTATAAACATGTCATTTTTATGATGATTTACCTTTAAAAAAGCCTAAAAAACATTTGTCATCTTTGTTTTTGTAAACAAAACGTGTCATTTTGCTCATTGGGGGCCTGGTACGAGTCTCATCTTTAAAGAGTTGCCTATTGGTGTAACACAAACAAGCCCATTGTTCGGGTTAGCCAATCTGAATGGCTGATAGATTGAAGACACAATTGCCCTTGCGAAGTTGTCAGTCGTTCAAAGAAATGTAGTTTCTTTCTTGAAAATGGATAAAACTGTACTCATGGATAAGTTTGTAATGAAAACGTCTGCTGTTTCTTGGACCAAAAAGGCAAGTTCCTACTTCCACCTAATTTGACAGCTCACGATCGAGCAAGAAAGTATCCCAAAGGTAGAGATGGACTGATGTTTTGCTCGCCGTATAATTTGTTGTAGACTATCTCTGATCCAAAGAATAAATTTAAAAAGCTGATTTGTTGTGTTCAGAAATAAAATACTACACATAAAAACAAAGCGCAAGAAGGTAGTTATATCATGCAAGAGTATCAACATTGATCATTGATTTAGTCGCATATTAGCTGTTATCTTTCAACTTTTAACGTTGGTGCACTGGTAGTGCAGAAGACCTCTGTTTGAATTTATCCCAACTAATGTCAAGATACATAATTACTGTTCCTTTGTGTTCAAAATGTCTTTAGGGCAACAGAGAAGTGTTTTTCTTCTTGTGAAACCTTATAAAACAAGCTTTAAATTGTTCAGAAAAAAATCGCATAATTTACATAATTTCTCACGTAATTGGCCTTACGAATTGCATAATCTGCCCTGAAAATTTAGCACAATTTGCATTTTTTTTATCGCACCCTATCAGAAGGCCTGATCTATTCATTTGACATCAAACCTCAAAACAAAAACCTGTTACAACAAAATCTTGTTTACACAAGGACACTAAGTTTACCTAATTTAACAAATTCAAATTCCATTCCATACCTCACTCTCATATGACTTGACATCTGTGAACTCAATCACTTTGTTTCTATTTCCCTTCTGGATTGTGCACAATACCCGTTCTTGAAAATCAAACTGCGACATTCAAAAGATAATTATTTTCCAGAAAACAGACTTTGTATTCAAATTAAAGTATACCTAATTTCATCTTACACATCTCCAAAACAATATGAAACTATTGCAGCAGTGGTTAGTTTGAGTACACATGACCAAAAACAGCTTAAATTAAGGTTTTTGACAAGCACCTCCAAAGGACTCAAAGAAATGATATTAATTGCTGGGATGTGCTACTGGTCTCACCTTAAATTTCACCTCTACACTCAATGGGAATATCAAATCATACTTTTAAAAAGAGCCAGCCAGAAATGTTCATCTCATAATAGTTTATAAGCTAACAAAATTTTGAAACTTTTATATGTTTTTGATCAATAAGAGCTGTCATTACATGTATTAACAAGCTTGTTTGCTCGATCTCTGTCTGGGAAAACATTTGCATGGGTCTTTCAAACAGATCTCGTTACGCTGTACCTTGGGCTCAAGGTATACAATTAATAATAGTCTGTTCAAGTTTAAGTTGGCCCTTAGGTGTGTTTCCCAATTAAGTGGTACTGATGATGAAAAAAAGTATCTTTCTTTTGCTGGGCCATGAAACTTTTTCGGCATAACAATGACATTATAATTACGTTAAAAAATTTAAATAATTTATCATAATTATAGTATATTAAATAACAAATGGGTGACATTACTGTGGTGTCATCATTAGCAAAGAAGATTTGTTAGTATCAATTTTTGTTGAACATTGGCTTATGGCCTAGCTTTGACCAATACTAACTACAAATACAATACATATGGTGAGGGAGACCCGATACTGCAGGTGATATGCAACTTTGTACTTTCTGCACAACCTTGGCTGATATGTAAACACCTTCTTGAAATTTCTAGGTAAATTTAATCCTGGAACATTTATGAACACATATATATCAAGCACTAAGTACATCAGTCACTGCAAGGACTTAAGTTAAACAAATTGAGAACTATTTTTAATTTATGGAAAGACTGTATTCTATTACCCCTGCATCTTGGTCATTCCTTCTTTACCACTACTGAGATGATACCAATTTTTATTCAGTGTTGAAAAATGATAGTTTATGCTATTAACTGAGAACTGTCATGTACTGAAACCTGATTGGTTCAAGAACTAACATTGTGTCACATGACTTCAGAGCTAGTACTTTTCAGTTGAGTTAAGTTCTGTTGTTCATTTTCTGTTGAATGAGTCAGTCTCCTGTTAAATTCGTGATTATGTCGTAGCAAAGTGTATGGTCATAATTTTAACATTCAGCACAAGATCTCTCTAAAAATGTTATTCTTTCTTATTACAAATTACCTGAAGAATTCTTCTAGAACACCTTGAGCGACCTTTGTCATACTTGTAGACACCAAAATTGAAAACTTTTTCCTCCATATCTGCACTTGGAGCAGTTGTTGCAATTCCTATTTCTTCAGCATACTTCATGGCCTCCTCTACAGTCATTCTTCCTTCCTATAAAAACAACAAAAACATTGCAGAACAACTTTGAATTCTCTTTCATACACATTAAAATAAACAAAACCATGAAACATATTCTTGATAAAATGTATTTGATTTTGTGATCAGGGGGCCAATTCAAATATTTTTATGATGGGAAGAGGATTTTTTTGGGTCTGAAATTTTGTGTTCAAGGGGTTCTTTTTGGGGGGGGGTCTGTGAATTACACCGGGATTGTTTTAGGTTACCAAATTTGGCCAGGGTTTTTTTCATGTCTCGTAATCTGGAGCAATGCTCACCATAAGTAATTTTTACTCAAATAATTTAGGGACTTTTTTTGGCATGTAAAAAATGTAGGGATTTATTAGCATGGTTGGGTTTTAAGGCAGCGATCAATTTTTTTTGGTATAAAATTTGAAGTTTGCTCAAGCAGCCCCCCCCCTCCCCCTCCCCCCCAT
>JAOBRD020253460.1:3603-17603 GCA_027575215.2 Hydrozoanthus sils
AAAGAAAATCGTTTCTTGTACTATCTACAAGGGAACAGCTTTATAATAGACAGATTTAAAATTTCTGAAGACCTTTTACGTCTTGAATTAAACTTTCAACCAAGTTCCTTGGAGATGGCCTTGTGACGGGTGGTTAACAAGCGAAATTGTTTATTCTAAATGGCCTATATTTGTTTATCAGAATTTATTGAAAGATGAGATGCATTAAACTTCTCCGAAGTCAGTGTATATTGAAATACCAAATTTGCTTTAAAGGAACAAGCTGTCACATGGACAGATTATTGAGCACTTACAACTTTGAAGTTATTGATAGGAACTTCACCAAGTGGCTTTGTGATAATCTTTTCAGATCAGTTACGAAGGCAGAGCAAAGATTAATTATCCGTAATAACAGCATTGTTTACAACTTATTATAGCCGGATAATGAAACCATGACAGACCGTGGTTTCCAAATAAAGGAAGATTTTCTTTGCACCAAATTCCTTTGGTGTGCCCGCCCCCAGGGGTTCGGGGCAAGTCATTGATGACCATGTCCGAATATACAGGAAAATATCAATTTAAGAATTTATGTTGTGCTGCACTATGTACAAAGGTGATATTTCTAATCTGAGCTGCCCCGCATCTTTTAATGATAGCATTAAACACTTCGCCCACGTTTCATAGATTGTCTATTAAGCCGTTGTTGCACGTTGAAACTTTTTGCTGAAACTTGTGTGCAACAACGATACGAACCAAGTTTCACTTATTATTGTATAACATCAAAGATTGAAACTTGTTCGGGAGCGTTGATTGGCACACGCAGCGTGGCGTAACAAGACCGAGCGAGACAAACTTCACAAAGTGATGTTACACGGTGAAATGTTTGTTTTCATTGGAACTTGATCGTTGTTACTGTTGTAGAAGTAGAAAGCGGTTCTTCTTTTCGTGAAGCTGTCTAGCAACGAGAATTCAAAAAAGTTTCATGAAACCGACACGGCGCAAAGCCTGCCGAAACTTGGTTCGCTCCGGTGTCGCAGAAAAGTTTCAGCTTAAAGTTTCTCTGTGTTCCAGCGGCTTCACTTCTTGACATCCCCGGATACTCAACAAAGGCCTTCAAGAAGACCCCCTATTTAAAGAATGAGATCCCCTAGGATCCCCACAACTAAAATCCATTAGAAGAAAAAAAACGTTTGTCACTTATCCAGCCGCACAAAGGAACCACCTGATGGAGCTATACTCTCTACCCTCAACCTGATAAAGCTGCTCTCTGTCCCGGACCCGATATAACTGTTTTCTATTCCAACCTAATGCGGCTGCTCTTTATCCTTATCTGATGAAACTGCTCTCTATCCCCTCCACCTGATGAAACTATTTCTATCTCCCTCTCGATGGAGCTGCCCTATCTCCCCACATCTGATAAAGTTGACCTCTCCCCCCATTTAATGGAGCTGCATGCTCTGTAATTCCCCACCTGATAAGGCTCCCTCTCTTCAACAACGTAACAAAACTGCCCTCTCTCCCCCATCTAATGTAGATGCCCTCTATCCTTCGAGTTATTGAAGATGCCTTCACTCCCCCACCTAATAAATCTGCCTTCTTCCCACCCGATTGAGCTACTCTCTACCCCCTGATAAAGCTCCTCTCTTCCCCCCACCTGATGAGGCTTTTCTCTGCCCCCTACCTGATAAAATTGCCCTCTCGCCCCCCATCTGATACAGCTGCCCCCCTCCGTCATCTAATGAAGCTACTCTCAAACCCTCTGATAAAGCCGCTCTTTATCCCCCCAACTTAATGAAGCCGTTCTTTGCCCTCACCTAATGAAGCTACTCTCTATCCCTCCACCTAAAGAATTTGCCTTTCCCCCACCTGATAAAGCTGCACCTCTCCCCTACCTGATGAAGTCAACCTCTCTCTCCCTCTAGCTGATTGAGTTGGCTTCCGATCCCTCATCTGATAAAGTTACCCTTCTCCCAAACCAAAATGAAGTTGCACTCTTCTCCGGCCGGATTAAGCTGTCCTCTCTCTCCCCCACCTAATAAAGCTGTCCTCTCTCCCCACCTGATCAAACTGCCCTCTCTACCCTCTCTTCTTCCACCTGATTAAGTTCCCTTCTGACCCTCGCCTGATAAAGCTACCCTTATCTCCCTGGATTCGGCTGTCGCAAATAATTTTTTCAAAACAAAAGTTTCAGTCAGAGAGTTAGCAACAATTTTGGTTTCAAGAATTTGAATACGGATGCTTTGCTTGACGACCACAAAGACTCCCCTTGGGACAGTGCCTTTGTTTTCGGTGATGTTGATGATATACTTAATGCGCTTGAAATAATGTTAAACCAGGCAGTAATGGAGCACATTCCATTGAAACAAAAGCGTGTAAAGTAACACAAACAGCCTGATTGGAAGAACGATACCATTATTAACGTGACAGAGAGCTTAGAGAGGCGTCGAAATGAAACAATACTAATGATTGGGCCAAATATAAACGCACAAAATGTTTCATCACAAATCTGATTAGAAAATCAAAGCGTAATTTATTTTTCAAGAGTCTATAGACAATCAAAAAGGAAACCCAAAGGAAATCTGGAAAGCAATGAAATCGCTGACAAAGAGTTTAGTAAATTAAAATTACGGAAATGAAACGGGATGATGGCACGTCAGAAACCGATGCATATGCAATGCATGCTGAATGATTTCTTTGTGAATATTGCAAGTAAACTACAATTAACAAACAGATACTACCCCGACTGAAACGGACACAATTAGACTTGAAAACTTTGTTACGTCTTCACTCAACAACTGCATTACTCAGTTTAACCTTCCGGCTATATCAGTACAGGATACTCGGAGAATGATTGACTAATTACCCATCGGTAAGGCGACTGGACCTGATGACGTAAGTGTCAAGTTACTAAAGATAATTGCAACAGCGTTTTATCTGCCGTTAACGCAACTATTCAATCTATCAATTGTAAAGGAGCGTTTCCCGAGTAAATGGAAAGTTGCACGAGTAACCCCACTTCATAAAGACGGTGAGCAGTGAGACAGGGACAACTACAGACCCATATCTGTACTGTCAGTACTATTCAAGCTAGTCGAGAAGCATATTGCAAGTCACCTCATGAACTACATGGTACAGAACAACTTGCTATATAAACTGAAATCAGCATTCCGCCAGAATCATTCCACCGAGTCTGCTCTGATACATCTAACAGATTAAATACTGTTTAACCTGGACAATGTTGAGGTAGCTGGAATTTTTTTTTTTTTATTTTAGAAAGGCTTTCGACGTCGTGGATCATGAACTTCTTCTCGGAAAGTTAAATCTGTACAGAGTAAGTGATGGAGCGCTACTCTGGCTCAAATCATACCTCATGCTGACCGTTACCAATTTGTTTACCTCGAGGGAAAGTTGCCAGATCGCATGCAAGTTAAACAAAGTGTACCACAAGGCCCGTTGTTAGGTCCTGTACTTTTTTTACTGTTTTTGAATGACCTACCACCTCACTTGTCAAGTTCTTCTATCGATATATTCGCCGATGACACTACTACATCTGCTAATTCCCACTTATCAAACATCGCTTCATTGTCTGAAATCTTGATATAGCGACCTAGGTACTTTTGGCAAATCGATTCAGAACAAAATGTTTATCAATACAAACAAAACTAAGGCGATGCTGGAGACAGTTAAACGAATACCAGCGAAACTAGACCCAGAGGCAAATCAGAGTCTGTGCCTACAGATTGGAAACGCACATACAAGCTGTGTAACATCGCAAAAACTGTTAGGAGTTATCTTAGACACTAACATGAGCTACGAACAACACGTTGACGAATTATTAAAGAAGAACGCCTTGGCTTGTTCAACCACATTATAGTCCCTACCTCAAACCACAGCATCGTGAATCCTACTGCAACGCGATGATCAATCCTACTCTTATGTATAGGAGTTCAGTGTGGGACATTTGCAGCGCTGAATGCCACCAGAAGCTTCTAAAGTTACAAAAGAGGGCGACAAGAATAATCCTTGATGCAGATAAAAGAACGCCTTCAATAAATCTTTTTAACAAACTAAACTGGCTGCCAATATCAAAACAATCTTGTATTAAAAGAAACACCATAGTTTTCAAAAGAGTAATCAATAATTACTTCACTCCCACTTATCTAAATTTGTTTTTGATAAAGAACTCCGACATTCACACTCGAACGACTCGTTATAGTTAAGTGAACATGATGTGTCCAAAGTAAAAAAGATCCTCAGAAGGTGGAAGAACCTTTTCCGTAACAACTATCAAAGAATGGAACAATATAGATTTAAATATTAGAACATCAAAATCTGTTGGCGCTTTTAAAAAGAAACTTTGGAGAAATATGTCATCGAAACAGAAAGCTGATAAGCGTATTGAAATACTTGAACTGTAGCGTTTTATCATTTTTTATTTTATCCCCCGTAAATGTAATGTTTGACTTAGCTCAATTTCACTTTTGATATTTGAAATTAGTATTGTCACTTTTCATATTTGTACATTATATTTCATATCTTAGCTTAAGTTAAGATTTCTTAGGGAGGGCCACAAATTTATCTGTAGTTTTTATCTAACAATCACGTGTTACCCTCGGTAAATAAAGTCACTTACTTACTGCCCACTCTCCCCCATTTTATAAAGCTGCTCTCTCCCTCGCATGATGGAGCTACTCTCTACGCGGTAAATCTGCTTTCGTTCTCCCCCTGATTAGGCTACTTGTATCCCCCACCTGACAAAGCTGCTCTCTGTTCTACAATTTGTTGAAGCTGTTCATAACCCCCCCCCCTACCCCCTCAACCTGATGAAGCTACTCCCAATCCCCCACTCAATGAAGTTGCCTTCCATTTTTTACCCGATAAAGCTGCCCTCTCCCCCCACTTAATGAATTTGCCTTCCGTCCCCCGAAATGATGAAGCTGTTCTCTTTCCCCAACCTGAAAAAGCTGCCCTCTCACCCCAAAGCTCCTCCTCTCACAAGCACAAGATGTTAGGAGTTAATTATGAATATTTTGTGTAACAAAACAGCCAAGCCACGTGCTGTCACAAAATAGCACAATGAGCTGTTTGTTGCGCCAACTATAACCCTTGACCCTAAGACACAACAAATGTAACTTAATCAAAACAAATGTAACAAATGTAAAATGATCAAAACTCATGATCAAACCTTGAAAAAGATTTAAAGTATCATAGACAATCTAGATATGTAATTCTTGAAAAGAAAACATTTCACTAAGGTAGAAAAAGTCGGGAAAAGGCAGTTTTGTTATATGGGCGTGTACTGACTTATCATGTACTGATAGTATACGGATGTGCATGGACATGTTGATGTACTGATAGTATACGGACGTGTACTGACCTATAGGGAACTAGTAGTGTAGATACTGACGTATAGATTTCTCCAACACCGGGTTTTTCAGAAACTATTTACATCAGTAAAGCCAATAGATTTATAATTAACTACTTTACTCTAAAATATAAATCGATCAATCTAAGATGCCTGTAATAAATATTTTTTAGTTTTGGTTTAAAGGATTTTAAGGATGTTGCATTTTTTATGTTAGAGTCAAGATTGTTCCAATAATTTACAGCTCTATATAACTAAATGAGCGCTGTCCTGCCGCAGACTTGTACGATAGAATCTGTAGACTGTCTCTTTGACGGGTTTGTCGTTCGTGGATGTCTGATCTCTTAAAAAAACTTTTCGCTTAGGTACCTAGTTGCCATATTATTAAAGCATTTGAACATAAGGATGGCTTCTCTAAATTTTAGATGCTGGTTGATTGGGAGCCAGTTGAGGTGTTGACATGTACTGACCTATAGTATAGTATGCTCATCGACCTTCCTGACACTCGTGTACGGCATGAGAGATGGACGTAATGCCGGTCGCCCGAGGCCCTGAAAAACCTTGGGCAGGGAGGGAGGGAAAACAAAATGCCATTATAACGTCCATACCGCGACCGGCGAAGAGTAAAGAAGGCTATTGCCATTTCCTAACGTAACAGGTGTGAAGTTGCAAATGGGCGTAGAGGGTTCTCTCTCGCCGCCTTATATACTTGTGATGCGGAAGACCGCTGAGCATAGTATAGTATGCTCATCGACCTTCCTTACACTCGTGTACGGCATGAGACGGACGTAATTCCTCCTTCGCTCGAGATGATGTGTACTATACCTGAGAGAGAACCTAACTACACCCATTACTAACACCCCAACACTTAGGCACCCACACCTAAGGTCCGAACCACACTAACCCACCTAACCTTAAACGGCTCCCAAGCCTAGGAACCGAAAGTGACAAAACACTACATTGAAATGAAGACTAAGTCCTAGAGTGAAAATAGCATTGTTAAAGGCTGGAGAAAGCCAGACAAAATTACGATGAGGGAGAAGCTGGCCTCTTACGCGGGTTCTGACCGAAAGGAGGGAAGGCCAGAATAAATTTCTTCAGGTGATTATAGTCCTTGTATATTTGGGCGGCCCCCCTAGCATCAGTGGATTGAAAGACCAAAAGATCTGCGGGTGCCCCGGCTCGTATAACGTCGGCGAGCTTCATGTAGTAAGGGGCCGTGGCGGAACTTTTCCGACCTACGTGCGACATCACATCCGTGAGCTGTGCCCCGGAAAACGCCAACGTGAGAGCACAACCACTCCGGAAACTATGCTGAGTTCTACCCTCGTCAGCCCTAGCCAATCCAAGTTAGAATTTCAGTCGAGCTTCTGCTACCGAATATTCAAAAGGCTTATCGACAACGGATCCTTTCGGATTGGTAGGTCCGAACAGGAGACCATGTCTGAGGTTTACCCCGATAATCTGAGATATAGCCAAATAAGTTTCGATGGCTCGGACAAGGCACACTAAAGGGTTTGGATGACGTCTTATCCCAAATAGGCTCGTTCCGCCATCTCTGAAGGTCTTGCCCCACACTTGATTAAATAGCAAACCATCATCCGCGGGGAAACGGGCAAGTTTTATGGTTTTGGCTCTTCTCAAATCGCCAGCCCTATCCCCGCTGAAAAACATAACCTTGAATCAGGCCTGGTCTCTTGCAGCGATAAAATTATCGGAAGGCGTTAAGGAGGCGGATAACAAACGCTACTTTATCACTTGTGCTATAACCATCAGCTTGTAGATGAACAGAGGCGTTGACAGAACAAGGTCCATAAAACTTCGGCGTAAGCAACAAATTAACTTCAATGAATCTGAATCGCCGGCCTTAGTAACTCAACGCAACACAAACTCTTAAAACACCTTGGAAAAGGCAGACATCATGAAGTTGCTTGTGGTGATCGTGGTTCTTGCTTTAACATTGGGAAGAAGCCTCGCAGAGGTTCCTGTAGAGAAAGTAGAGCCGCAGATTGATTTGAATGAACTCGATGTGGGCCAGAAACCGAGCACTATTGCGCCAGAAGTTGAGAAAGAGCCGAAAGCATACGAGAATGACGAAGAGCAAGTAAACGAGCTAAATTCCAAAAGATGTCCTTCAAGCACCGGCCATCAAGACTCATTCTCCACCAAGATCACTTCAAGAAAGTGCTTTGAGAAACAGATTTACGATATTTTATTTTTTATGATGAGTTTCAAGAACCACAACAGCTTTTTAATATGCAAATCGAAAATCGCGGGAAAAGAAACTTACATGCCATACTCCAAAATAGAGTCCCTTTGGGAATTACAACGCATAATGGAGCCATTAGTAACGATAACAATGGTCTGTCCAGCACAACAAAGAATGCTATGGAGAGTGAAAAAAGTAAAGCTAACACGCAAACCTGTACTCTTTTATTGCAACTCAACTGCATTTCAACAGATTTTTATTATCATTATTTTATTTATTGTTATTTTATTTATTTATTTATTTATTTATTTTATTTATTTATTGATTGATTGATTGATTGATTGATTGATTTTAATGTAATATTTTCATAATGGGAAAATAGTATAACTTATAAGAGTCGGGGTAGATCGTAGTATTTTAAGTTTTAACATTAAGAAGAGTAGTTTTTGAAGAGGAAGAGCCAATCACTGGAGTCTACAGCAAACCATTATTATTATTATTATTATTATTATTATTATTGCCTGCTTGGGCATCACTCTAGCCTGAAGTTGTTCTGCCGTAATACTCTTTGAATACTACTTTACCTCTAAAGACGCAGCCGGATTACCTAACCCAAGGGAGTTTTCCGAGTCTCCTTGACGACCAGCTACCTTAGGATATGGTACGTAGCTTTCCTATTTACGAGTCTACCGTATTGTAACTGAGATGCATTGGGCACAAACAATTAGATCCTTTACTCTGCCCTATCTGGGGGCAGCCAAGGGAGTGAAATTTTGTTTTCCCTTTTCCGTTTTTGAACACAAGGAAGCGCAGAACATCACGGGGGGTGGCGGAAGAATATTTTTCTTTACTGGGAGGGAGAACAGAAAATTCTGTAGCTCGATCTTGAGTGCGTCTGTCTGTTTAGAGTAAGGTGTAGACGCCGCCACGTGTTGCAGAGAATTAGTACGTCGGTCTATTGCCGGCAAATCCACAGGGACCGTGTTGGAGAACGATTCTACGCGTCGCTTCCTAGCATAACCACAATGTTGGCAGAACAAAAATGTATGATCATTGGGATAAAAACAGGCCGGACAACTAACCGCTTTTATAAAAAAGCAGGCAACTTCTGGATGAACCTTTGAAAACAAAGGAAAAAAAACAACAGACGGGTGAAACTGTTAGAATTTGTAATAATTTTATTTACTTTCGTTCATTCATTCATTCATTATTCCGCCGAGAAGCGAAAGGGTACTAAATCCCGTTGAAGTGGAGCACATGGTATAAAGCCACTCTCTGAAGGGTAAAGGAGAGTTCCTGTCGAGCCTTTAGCCCCCAGTAATAAAGATTGCACTGCCTTTACTTGGATACTAGGCCACCAATAGGGGTGAGGGTTCTTATCTGGCACGCATATGGAGAATGGAACACCATGTCCTCGTAAAAACTTGTACACGTGAGGTATGAGGCAAAAGGGCTGGAACACAAATGAGTTAGAATAAAGTTCAGGGTGCTGAATAGGAGATTGGGAGAAGTTGTTGACTTCCCAAGTGCCTGGGACGTGATACAGGGAGAAAAATGGGAGAGGCCGACCAATCTCATCCAGTTGCACACTAGACGGAATTCCCATTAAGTTCGCAGAGTGTGGACCAAACCTGTCTTGCACCGTTTGCCAGGCATGTGGAGAGAGCTTAGCATCTTGTAGAAGGAGAGCTCGTGAAGGGTGGTCGGCAACGTTTTGGGAAAATGTGACATAGAGCAACTGAATATTCATACCATACCTTGTAATAACCCAATAGAGGCTGTTGTACGCGCGAAATAAGGCCTGCGATTCACTTCCTTGCCTATTCCAGGCTTTCAAAAGAACTTGACTGTCAGTATAAACGTAAGAGGGAATACCTAAGGAGAAAGACTCAAGGGTTGGCAGTCTTATGGGGAGATAAGGATCCCGTAATACAAAACCGCCAACACCAAGAGAGGGGAACTGGTGCATAAGGAAGTTAAAACAAAGAATAAGAAAACATGATCTGCAAGTTTTACTCGAAATGATAAATTTCATAACAATAACCAAGTCATAAATAGAGATGGTCTAAGCCCAGGCAACAAGAGTGTTCCTTTGAAGGGAGCAGCCGTGCTACCCTAGGTTTGCGCGACCTCGGCCTCGTTGGGGATAGGGGGTGACTCTCCCCCGGTAACGACTCTGGATGTTTCTCTTCCTGAAGCAAAAGGGAGCGATATGCCCTGATACTCTACAGAAACGACACACCATAGCTTGCTGTGGACTAGGGGAGACTGATCCTGTTTTGGGAGGGGCTGGAGCCTGGTCAGAAGCTTTTGCCTTGTTGGCTTTAGCTACCTTGGTCAAACAATCAAGAATCTTGGTGTAATCTTGATCTCCGAACAGCGCCAAGAAATACGCTTGGAAATGTGCAAGTGGCTCATTGAAACAATCTCTTAGGGCTCTTGCAGCAACCTTTAAAAAGGAGGCTTCCGCATGGTGGACATTACGTGCAGAGATTACTAGCTCATCTGCTATAGACAACTCATCAATACTCTGCCAGTTTCTTTAGACCCTCGTCTACATTATCTGGCTTTTGTTTTTCCAAAGCCTCAATTCGACTTAGAAGGGCAGCAATTTAATAATATTATTAATAAGGAAAAGTTCGAAAGACATTGCATACTACAAAAATTCGAAAGCCATTGCATACCACAAAATAGGATCAGTAGACTACAAAAATGATTATATAGAAATGCCTACGAAAACCAAACACGAAACATGCGAGCACTAAAATGCCCGAAAAAAACTGTGCGTAACGAGCTGGAGGTACAAAAGGTCTACTCCACAAGAAAAGCAGCGAACGGGATAAAGCCAAGATATAAGTCCAACTTGGATCAGTAGAAAAGACACAACATATCAAAACATCACAATTCTAAGACAAAATCTAATACAAAGATAGTGAAAACGAAATAAATTATAGGCTAAAATGTTAGCTTAAATATTCCATGATAAAATACGAGCAGACAGTATTAGAAAACAAAATAAAAGTTGGACTCTAGAAAATTGAATTCAAAACAAACCACAGAAAATTAACGCTGAATAAACCAAGTCAAATTGTGTATAAAATACAGAATTCAGAAAACAGCCACGTGTAAAATGCTAATCCAATTATTCCGTGGGAAAAAGTTAGGATAGAATCACTCTTTGCTCATAAACCGAAGCAAAATAAGCACTGACACATTTTAAATGAAGGTCAGCGCTAGATACAACAAGATTGTGCATTAACGTATTAAATTCAGAATACCAGCCATATATGGGTAAATGCTAGTCCAAATGTTCCATGGTAAAATAACCACTGGCATATTCTAAACAAAGGTCAGCGCAAGATACAGCAAAAATGTGCACTAAAATACTAAATTCAAAAACCAGCCATGGGTAAATGCTAGTCCAAATACTCCATGGTAAAATGAGCACTGGCAAATTTTAAAGGAATGGTCAGCGCTAGATACAACCAGTAGCGGATCCAGGACTTCCAAAAGGAGGGGGATGGGGTCACAGATACATATATGAAGTTGTATATGGCCTTAGAAATAAATTTTTGGGATATTACTTTTAGAAAAAAATCCCAAAAGGGGGTTGCCCCCCCCCACCCCCCACCGGATCCGACACTGACAACAAAAATTTTTGTGCACTAAAATACTAATTCAGATAACCAGCCATGTGTAAAATGCTGGTCCAAACGTTCCATGGCAAACTAAGCACTGGCAAATTTTAGAACGAAAGTTGTACACTAAAATACTAAACTCAAAAACCAGCCATGGGTAAAAGTCAGCACACAAAAATTTGCGCACTGAAATACTAAATTCAGACGACCCGACCAGCCATGGGTAAAATGCTAGTCCAAATATTTCATGGCAACATAAGCACTGGCACATTTTATACGAAAGGGTCAGCACTCGATACAACGAAGATTGTGCACTAAAATGCTAAGTTCAGAAAACCAGTCAGGGATAAAAGCGCTAGTAACTGTACATGGCAAAATAGCAAATGGTAAATAAACTAAAATTGCACAAATACAACAAAACGGCAACTGCTCCAAGCAAATATTGAACGTTTATGACGTGTACTGCCTTTTCAATGCACTGATAGTGTACTGACGTGTACTGACCTATAGCGTATTGATAGTATAT
Source organism: Hydrozoanthus sils (assembly GCA_027575215.2). Lineage (NCBI taxonomy): Eukaryota > Metazoa > Cnidaria > Anthozoa > Zoantharia > Hydrozoanthidae > Hydrozoanthus > Hydrozoanthus sils. The sequence continues at coordinate 15,321 of JAOBRD020253460.1, forward strand.
GGACGTGTATTGACCTATAGTGTACTCATGGTATACTGATCCTATTACAGAGGTGTACCTGTACTTTTATCAAGCTACACTACAAACATTCTACACTTTAACCAGTTCTTGCAGAGACAAGACCCAATCATCTTACTTATAGATCAGCAAATTCAGTCTTTCTTGACAAAACTGGCTGGTAAGTTTCTCACAATCAATATACCACCAAAGCTGCCAAGAGTGACTTGACAAAACTGAAGTTTGACGCAAGTGTTCAGCTTCCAGATAGAAGTATTTTTGTTGGTATGACAACGAAAACACAGCTAACCAAGCTGTTTGCAGAAGGTGACATCACTCAGGCCCGGTACAGCAAGTTTTTTGAAAGAGGGGGGACATTCTATTTGAAAGCTATGGGGTATGCTCTTTCATATCTGACATTGAATGATGAGGTACTAACAAATGCAAAGTTTGTTAATGTATTGTCGAGAGATGAAGCCAGTATCACACAAGTTGAGTACTTCGTCAAGCGTTTCAGCAACCTCCTGCCATATTCGTCACCACAAGAACATGACAAGCTGTGTGAAGAACTCATAGAATATCAGTTCTTGATGACAATGAAATACCTGAATCAGTCTGGAATTCAGCAACAGTTCAAGAGGATGAATCTCTTAAGGGCTTGTCAAAAAGTAGAGGGGTGGGCCGGAGGAAAATGGGGGGTGGGTCAGCAAGTTTCAAGCTTAGCAAAGGGGTGGGTCATCCCATTTTTCAGCCAGTGGTAGGGGTGGGTCATGATAGTTTCTGGCTTGGCTTAACTTAATAGATACTTATAAGAAAGATTATCGGAGATAAAACATCATGTCGGTACTGTTTATACAATATATTTCATCCTCTTCTGTTTTGGCACTTATTTAGTTCTCTTTTAGTTCTTTTAGTTCTCTTTTTGTGGTACTAGTTTAACATTTATTTTTTTTATAACAAGTAAATTTTCCACCTCACCGTATAATTACAAACCTTTTCTGAAATTAGAACTTTACAAACCACCAATACTTTAAAAAAGTAAAAAAGCTGTACAATATATTATTCAGTTCATTTTAAAATAGTACATAGAATTTGTACAAGTCAATGTGATTTTTATTGCCAGTTTGAAATATAAACCTGTCTAATTGATCACTGAATGATATATATTATTGAAGTATTGTATCAATGTTTTTTTTAACCTTTTAGATTTTGCATCTGGTTGTAACTATATTAAACATATGCCAGAGTGTTGACCATTTTTGCTATTTAAGATTGGTGTACTCTTTTTATGTTGTATATGATACTCTATACTACAGATAACATTTTGTAGCGAGATTGGTAGCAGTGGTTTGCATTCGACTCTACATCTTCTTCATTAGTTGTCTCATTTAGATTATTGCAAACATAATCATGTGACCTGCCACATGAAGGCTTTGCCGAGTGAGTTGTTGAAAAACGTTTAAGAATTTCAGAGCTCAGAGCCGAGTTTCAAAAAATAATGGCTTAGGCCAAACCAAATAAAGACTGTGGTTCTGTCATTAGAAACCTATTAAACAAGAGAAAAATCGTTGAAGAACGAACAGTGACTTCCGTGATTCGAATTCCGCAACAGTTGAATGGCTTCTTGCACTAGATACAGTATTGTTGACTTCAAATTACTACAAAATATATTATTTTGCGATTTAAGCTTTAATGCGATTTTCAGCATTTACTTGATAACATATAAATGCCTCGAATTGCATTTTTATTTGGTTTCTCCGATTTTCACTGAATAACAGTTAACGCAATAACCATTTTTTAAAAGCACAGAGTTTGAAGTTCACAAATAATGTGCATATTTTGAGTTAAAAGAATGTATAGAGTTTTAAACCAAAACCAGTGGTAACGAAAAGAAAGAAACGCTATTGTCAAAATCATGGCAAAAGCAATAAAATGTTATAGGGTCGTCGAATTGGCGCAAAATATTTAGAGCCGGTTGGGTGTACTGATAGTATACTGATGTGTACTGATTTGTTGGTGTACTTATAATGTACTGGCGTGTGCTGACTTGTTGGTGTACTGATAGTATACGGAGGTTTACTAAGCTATAGTGTACCGATATAGTATACTGACGTGTAAAGATTTGTTGGCGTTCTGATAGTATGCGGACGTGTACTGACTTGTTGATGTACTGATAGTATATGGACGTGTACTGACTTGTTGGTGTACTGATAGTATACTGACGTGTACTGATCATGACCTATAGGGAACTGACTTGGTGGTGTACTTAAAGTATACTGACGTGTA
>JAOBRD020253563.1:0-23997 GCA_027575215.2 Hydrozoanthus sils
CCTTCACATAAGCAAGATATTTTAAGCTGAGCTGTTAACCTCGATCCAAATTTACAACAACTTTTAAACCAGTACTAATTTAGCACAACATGTAATTTTAGAACTCTTTCATATAATCATTAGATACAAGAGTTTTTTTGCATCTATATTTCAAATGTTGTTCAAAACATTGTACGTAGATTTTTAATAAGACTGTATATGTTTTAGTCGTTGCTGAGGTTAGCCACGGCTCGCCGCCTAACCACAGTTTTTAGGCATCCGGGCATCCAGAAGTTTATTCTGCCAAATAATGATGTGGATATTGACGTTGATGTTGATATGTAGTCTAACTTGCTAAAAATGCTGAATCCTTTCTCGAGCCTAAGAGGCTCAATAGGACGGCGCTTATCTCCGGTTTCTGTATTGCTAAGCGGATGAGAGTCTCCCTGGACAGGACACTAATCCATCGCAGGTTAGCCCCCAACAGATGCTGGTACTCATTTATACAGCTGAGTCGACTGGAAAAAGTCGGATGAAGTGTTTTGCTCAAGGAAATAATAAAGTGGTCTGGCCAGGGCTCGAACTCGTCAGTCACGTCGAAAACGCTAACCGCTCGGCCACTGTAAAGCCGTCAACAAACTGATTTCTTGAAGGAGATAGACCTCTCCCAAGACCCCTTGAGTCAAAAACAACTACTAAACATTCTCTAAAAAGATTTTCTCATTCGGTTGATTTAAACTTATTCTCTCGATAACTTTAAAGGTTTGAAAACGCCATTAGTTAAAACGATTCATCTAACGTCTTTCAATTACGTAGGTCTCAATGTTGCAACAGATGCATAAGAAAGCAAAACTTTAGCTACACTAGATAGAATTTTCCTGATTTCCGTTCTAAATATTCTATTGAACAAACCGTAATTGAATGTGTTTATGGTAGCGACAATCAATGAATAAGTAACATTTAGTACCTTGTGTTGACAATGTAGTTTATAGTACAAGTGAGGAGCGTTGGTTAGACATACGCGGTACCTAATTAATTTTTTTAACTTGATTTGGTTTAGTTTTCAGAGTGTTTGCCTAGAACTGAAATGTTACACCCTTAGTAGCGTAGCACCTTTGAACTTTCGGAACGCGCATGTTCATCTTTGCAAACAAAGTCGCAAGTGCAACTATGTTACTCGGTCCCAGGCTGGATCTTTAGATAACTTTTATGGGTCTGGGAACGAAATTATAGAAATTGTTCCATGAAATCACAACGTTTTCTCTGAATCTTCAGTTTTTTTGCGATCTCACAACCAAAATCACAAGGTTGCTCATCTGAAAGTTAGAAGGTTTGCCTTTGGTTTGTGGATTATGACGACAAACTGAACTCAGACGAAGGCACGGTTGGTTTGGTTAGTGTGTGCAAGAGCATCCGCTCTTTACAAAAAGAAGCGGAATTTTGCAACTACAATATTTTGGGTCACGTCCTTAATAATATGTACTCCACTCAGTGTACAAATCTAAATTGTTTTCTATAAAAGCAATATGTTTGGTCTTGTTCTTAATAAGAATAATTGTAGTCCACACAGTATATGTGGTAGAGGTACAAACCAAAGTTATTTAAAAAAAGCAATATTTTGGGTCTTATCCTTAACATTAATTTTAGCCAACTCAGACGTGAATGTTATTGAAGTACATGTACAAATCTAAATTATTCTAAAAAATCTTTACCGAGAAATAAAACAAAGCCGAAATATGTTGCTACAAATGGAGGAGGCTCTCCGAGGTAGTTGGAGGTTCTGTCCTCTAACGCGATCCCGGACCTCATGTTAGCTTTGGGCTTTGCCAGATGCGTTAAAGAGTGGACAGCAACAGTTTATCAGGAAATGTTTTACTTGTATTGGTTGAAGAAAACGGTTCGTTCGCAACAGATCAGAGCATTATGGCATATGCTATTGTGATATATGGAATGCGGTATATCTTTTGTGACGTCCTTTGTAATCGGGCTTTGTTCTGTATTCATTGAACATCTTGTAATTCCTTTTAAGAAAAATTGATTGAAAACAAGCTTTGATTCTCTCTTATTCGAGTCTTTACTGAGGGAAAGACTTGGATTCCGTTCGGTCAAACTTCCAGTGGACGCTCAGAAATTTAATTAGAACGGAAAACCGGCGACGAGCCAGCGGAAACTAAAAGTAAAAACCTGAGCGGGATTCAGATTCAGTTCCATCTCTCAGGGAAAGTCTGAATAGTTTGGACAAAGAACGCATTCAAAGATTTAAGAGCTTCGTGAGATTTTTGAAATTGAATTAACTGTTGCATTAAGTGATGTGACTTGGGTAGAGCTTTCGGTGTTTATGACACCCAGAAGTGCCGGTTGTTACCCAACCAACAGAATGAACGAAATACCTAAGAAAAAAAAGTTGAGTTTTCGGAGTTGTTAGCGGTGACGCTAAATAAACTGAGTTAGCATTCCGAATTGGTTGTTCTTGTCCTTTGTAATAGTTGTAGTACACGCAGTGAATGCGGTTGAGGTACAAATATAACTTAAACTACTTTGAAGAAAGCAATATTTTGGGTGTTGTTTTTAAAAATATATGTAGTCCACTCAGTGAATGTTGTAGAGGCTGGTATGCCTCAGGCGGTCATTTTAAAATAATCCAGCCGTCTCAGCAACCTTTCACAGCGCGCGTACTATCAGAGCCATAGCATAAATATATTTATATATTTTCCAACCGAACCTGGATAGAAGTACGCAAGCCATAAACGTCTCGAGGTATGTTTGTGTTCTTCAGATGTGTAACTTTAAATTCATTCTTTGTCAAAACTCAGAGGCCAGTTTGTTTTGTTCTCAAAATGAACTATGTTTCCATTTCATTTTGTTATATTTAACCTAAAAGGAAGGTGGTATTGCTGTCTGAATCCTTTTTCTAGAAATATTATAGACTTTAATCAATTCATCCGCTGCGATTTAAGCAGAATATAACTGAAATAAGTGGCAATCTTGACCATTCAACACCTGCATTGTTCCGCCCTACCTATAAAACCTTACGGTTGCCGCTAATCTTCAAAAATAGAATTACTTTAAGCAAATTTGAAATCCATTACCTTTTTTGGGAAGTTAATGCTCGGACTTACTAACCTTATTTGAACTCACGCGATTTAGACAGACACAATTCAGAAGGAAAGTGTTTACAAAAGAAGGCACAAATCAGAAGGAAAGTGTTCACAAAAGAAGCACAAGAAATGAAGCTATACCGATTTCAAAACAAAGAGAATTAACACGATGCTTAACGAAAGAAAGATGGACTACGATTTTAGTTTGTGAAATTCAAATATGGGTGGAAATGGAAACATTAATGTATATTAAAAATGTTATCAATCGGTTAACAACTGCTGGTAAAAATATGGCAAAAACCTGTAGTTCCGTGGATTTACAAACGGCTCTGAGAGCTATAGCTATAAAGCTATTACAAAGGAAGAGAATACGATGCTAAACAAATAACAGTTTGACGTTGTCGGCTATATTGACTTCCATATTAGTTTTGTAAGAATATGTAGATTTCACTGGGTTGAAATCAATATAAATTAGTATTCCCAAATTTAACTCTTCAGCTTGTTAACAGTATTTATGGTAATCGAAACGACCTAAAACAAAACGAATTTTTTAAAATCTGCTCTTTAAGTAGTTATCTGTCTGTTTCATAATGTTTCCTTGCCTAAATGGTAATTCTTGTAAAGGCCCCTGATTAGAACCATTGGTTTACCGGAGAAACAGCATGATAGAAATTAACTGTCTAAATATGTTAAAAAAGGAAAAAAAGAAAGAGAAAACCTCTTAAAGTTGCAGAACTGAAATCAGTAATTAAGTAAAGAAAATAAAAAAGTGCAACATGACTCTAAGAGCTTTGAAAGCGCGAGCTTAACCTTGCAATAAACGATATTCTTATTGATTTCGAAGAAAAACGAAGTTTTTAAAATTAGCTTGCTAATCTTAATTATTAAGATAAATAAAAAAAAAATTGCTAAGTAGCTTGTTGTCACTTTGTGATTGAAATGAACAGGAGTGACTCAAATACATCGCTTAATTGAACAACCTGTAAAAACCTTTAGCTGCAAAATGCTGTAAAATGCGGTGAGATAATGTATGGGATGGGGACTTAGAAATCCCGACAGCATGTTTGTCGTTTCTCATCCTCACGCCACGATTATGTATGATGTTAATGAAAGACCGTTTAATAATTAATACTTGTAAATGATTAGGGTTCCAGGTGGTACGAACTGCATTGAAAACTAAGAATTCACCTACTACTGACTTATATCACCACCGACTCATCAGAGTGAACTGTCGTCTATAACTGCTGTACTCCGGTTCTCTCGGAGTTACCATTACCAAAAGAACTTGATGTCACAGGCAAACTTTACAAACACAACAAAAACTGTCGTTTGTTCTATAAGCTTTCATAGCTTAACAAGAGACGATGTCTCTACGCTGTACGGAGTTACAACTTTTACAAGTATTATCAACTCCTTCGCATCACCAGCTGCTGTTATTTTCAACTTGCTTGTTGTTTTTGCAATTGGAACAACTACGTCTCTGCAATGTCCTTCTAACTTATTGTTGTGCTTTCTGGCAATCACGGATCTCCTCAACGGACTTGTTGTCCAGCCCTTACTCGTGATTCTCAATGTCTCCAGAATCCAAGGAAATTACGAGCTATATTGTACTGCGTCATCTGGTTTTTCCTACCCGTTTGGGGCACTTTTTGTTGTCTCCTTTTTGACATTAACTCTTGTCAATTCCGATAGATTGCTAGCGATCAGATATCCTTTGCACTACGTGGATCTTGTAACCAACAAACGAGTGTGCATGGCGTCCATTGTTTGTTGGATCTTTTGCATCGTCGGTGTAGTTTTCAAGTGGAAGAAATACTATCATGCACACTTCATCTTTTTCTTCTTTGTGCTTGTGCTAGGAATTGGAGTAACTTCAGCGGCTTATTCTTCAATTTATTTCGTAATAAAAAGGCACGAGTCGCGAATGGAGATGGAAGCAAAGTTATCAGATTGGTTTGCGAGAAATGCTACCGTGAACATGAAATTAGATCTAAGAGAAAGAAAGAAGACACGATCTATGGCTTTTCTTAACCTGTTATTCATATTTTGTTACATGCCCTATGTCCCTGTTTCCATCGCCAATGCAGTGTACAATCGTAAACCTTTTCCTTTGGCGCTAAGAATTGCTGGTAATGTGACGGTGACGCTAGTTCTGTTAAACAGCGCATTGAATCCCTTGTTTTACTGCTATAGGTTAAGGGGCATCAGAAAGGCGGTTCTCGGCTTCTTTGGAATACGTTTTACTTCAAATGAAGCATTCGGCCAAGAACACCGCATTGCACCTGCTACGGTTCTCACAGATTGACATCTATTCTATTCTAACTAATAACAAAAAAGCTCGTCCGCCAAAGCATTTTTTCATGCGCTTAGACCACGCTAATTACAAACTGCCGCTTTTGGACTTATTGCACGACAGAAAAATGAGATTAAATACGTCGAATGTTTACTCAGTTTAAAAATTAGTTTTTTATTTATCCTGTAATTATTATGAGTAAAGTTAATCGTAAATAGACTAAAAGGTTATGTTAACTAGCTATCAGCCCGAAGAAAATGCCTGTCTGGCGCAAATACTTATCCGATAGATTGATTCGTAACAGTTAATGGCTGTTAATGATAGCGTTGTTAGTTAAGATTTGATTTAAATGTCAAATTTCTCAAGTGCCGAATCTAATGCTTGTGAACAAATTATATTGTTCGAGCTCATTTACATTAGATTCGGCACATGTGACGTTCAACGTTTAGAACAAGCCTAAGTGCCCTTGACTCGTGCACATAGATTAAAACACAAATAAGAAGTTAGATTGCTTAAAATAATGGTTTCTTTCCATATAACTTCCATTTTCTGATTTATTACATCCATTTTGAAATCACAGTCAATCTGTGCAATCTGATTGGCTCAGAGCAGTGAATTTAGGAATTTTGGACTCTAAATCGCATCTTTTTTTTCCAGCCATTCACAAACAAGCATTAAAATAAAAGAAGCAATGAGATTTCAGAACTGTACTTCTTCGGCCAATCAGACAGCAAAAACAGAGACAATGAAATACTATAAGTCCAATTCTGGCCAACATGTTTGCAGTCATTGTTGCCCAAATTCCACGTTTCCTACTAAAAAATGGATCGGACGAATTTAACTTCTTACAGTTTCAAAACAATGATGACCAGCTCGTCGAGGAACAGTTATTTGTATAGCCAAGTTTCCTGAGAAATTGGTCAATTTTGAGGCAGAATTTGCCAATGACTCCCTCAATCCGTCTTCAAAATCCATACGATCCGGCATCCAAAATTCATGAAAACAATGAACGACAAAACAAATAAGGTCTAACTGTCATAAGAGGAACATGTTTCACGGTTTCCAATACCACTGAAGAGCCAGAAGTCTTATATTGTCAATAAAAAATACCTAAAGATCAACTAAGAAGAGGATGAACGCATCATGGTACATGGTGCAAACCCCGCCATCTTGAAAATGTAAGTTTAACATCAAAACAATGGAATCTGCCAGAACTTGACAAATCAATTTACGCACTGATTCTAGCTACACAGTTCCAGCAAGAAAACAGCATACTGCACCATCAGCTCAAGGGCTTAATTCCAAGCACTCATTACAGGAGAATTCGTGGTTTCTATCAAAGTCATTCTTTTGACAATCTCATTCATACAATTACACTGACAGCACTAGCGGCACTAGCGCGTTCAATTTATCGGGTCCATTTCTTAGCTAAAAACAGCAGTAAATCACCTGAACAGCCGAAGAAGTGGAGAACATATGTGATAATTTAAAGTCGGATGATAAGGATTAAACTGCTTGTTTAGACAGAATGTTTTCTTAGTTTTCAGAGTTTGCAGAGTTTTGGTGACATGATTTTTTAATATTAAAATTAAAGTAAAACTGCTTCCGGTTCCGCTCAAATTGTTGTGTGATTTCAATATGGATGTAATAAAGTGGTAATTGAACTTTGTGTCGTGCAATTTTGGTCTGAAATCATACTTGTGACTTCAAATCAAACTCGCGTATGATTTCAGACCAAATTGCACTCCACTCAGTTCAATTACCATTATTAACATATCTTACATTAAAGGACAGCTAGAGTAAAAGCTTTTAAGAAAAAAGGATTTTTATTAGCTTTTGCTGAAGCTATACTTTCAGTACTCATGAGCTGACAGAATGATTAAGTCTAATACTAATAACAAACTCGGTACATATAATGACAAAAACAAAATTAGCAATTAGATATCCTTTGCACTACGTGGATCTTGTAACTAACAAACGAGTGTGCGTGGCATCCATTGCTTGTTGGATCTTTTGCCGTTTTATCAGTACAGTTTTCAAGTGCAAGAAATACTATCATGCGCACTTCATCATGCGAAGAGGTTCAGAAGGTTTTTTTCCCCAGATGAAGGTGTCTACCAGTTTTTGGTCATTTTTAGTCTCCTTTTTCTCAGGTATTTGCTTTTTTGTTTCCTTGCTAACAAGAAAATTCTTAATAGGCGTCTGCTTAATTTTCTTGGTTCCTCAGAAAGAGACGGCATGATGCAATTAGCTATCCTTTTTAGTGATCAAGGTTTACAAGGCATGCACAAGTAGCTATTTAACACTTATCCTATTTCAATTGAGCTTGGTAGTAGTAGAATGTTCATTAAGCCAATATCCACCGAAACTGAAATAGGATAATTGCTTTAGTATATACCGAGAGGCAACTGATCTACAGAAGTTTCTTTTCAAGAGAAGAGAAAGATTCTAACCTTGCCTTCTTGGTGTTTTGAGGAATTTTCTTTTCTGTAATTTTTTCAATATCGTTATCCAAAACGGACGCGAAGCGACTACTTCCGTCCGCCATTTTCTTTTGCGTCATTATCTACTATTTCGGAAGTAAATATTGTCTCACACCTACTATTTCTAAACCAATAAAAACGCGCGTAGCCGAGCTGGTATATACTAAAAGGGATTAGAGCATTAAACTTCATTCAAACATCTTTTTGTTTTTGTTTATTTACATCCAGAGGAGAGTGTAATACAAAGGTGTTAGAGCAATTTAACTGAATATTTTTCTTAAAGTTTCTCCATTTTGCATCATATAAAGAGGATTTTTAACAAGGCAGTGCGGGGATGCGAATTTCAAACTCGTATCCTCAAGCGGCCATGTAATGTTCTGCTTATTTTTTAGATACTGATGAAATTCCTATATTAAACACAACTTTTTTAAGCCTTCTTTAATTGGCTAATCATGCTTGTAACCATGGCGACACCAATATCCTAACACGTGAAAGATAAAAATAGTATCTAATCACTGCGTGCGATGAAGATAAGATATTTCAGCAAATGGAAAAATCCCGGTATCTCATCAGTATCTATATAATAAACAGATCACAGAAACACTAGATCTTCGATATTGTGCATTTGTACATAAATATTTTTGCAGACTATCGAAACTTGTAGGATGTCCTCGATTTTACTTGAACAGTCTAAGTTTGACACTATTACAATAAAGTTAATAACATCCGTGTTACACGTGTTTTCTGTTTAGCCCATTGCAAAAGGGTGACTATAGTGCCACAAGTAACGCTTAACTCATGTAGTTTTGCTTTGGCAGAAATATTCTTGTTACTGTTAAGGAAACCTATCTTCATAAGAAGTTCGGTGTCTCTAACTTCAAAACCTTTACGTTAGGGCTAGTTTTAACGTCATCGACCAGAGGTTCTCTATGGGGAGAGGGAGTCGCCATGACGTACAAACCTACTAATATGCGGGTATAAGTCATCGATCGCAATACCTATAAGGAGTATTTCTACCCATTTTTTCACCGAATCGCCAAAAATTGAAGAAAGTTGATCAATTCTCTATCGGTGAAAGATCATTCAAGAAAATCTTGAAAAACAGCTTGAAGTAATGTGTTTGTGTGGGCACCTGTGCATGGGCCAACAAAGCTCTCTGAATTATGCACCATAGGGTGAACGTATCCAAACACGGATTGGTTAGATGAAATAAAACATCTCTGAGGTTGTCATGGTTCCGGGTTTTATAAACTTTTGCATCAGTCCGATTACCATGTAGGGTTTCTCCTGTTTAGTCGGCACACGGAAGATGAGTGCCCTGCTACTCCCCCTTTCAACCTTGTCGAGGCCCCACGTGCCTCTGGAATTTCATACGCGAGTGTATATTTTGTGTCTGTTGCCAAACATTAGTTCGTCAATTTCTACGCTCTTTCCTCCGTCATCCAGCTTGATATTTAGTACCTTGAATGATTTTCAAAGACCAGATGTCTCAGAGTTTCTAGAATAATTTTACTGTGCGGAGCAACATTCCTGACATCAGGGATACTTTCTTGTTGGACTCTTCAATCAATTATAGAAAGATGAAGTAGTGCCATTTTGCCATTGGAGTCTTCCAAAATAGGGCCAACCAAAATTGATCTCCGTTTTCTACAGCAATTAATTCGGGCTTTCAAAATCGTGTGTTGACCACAACGACATTAACCTTTAGCCTTGATCAAGCCTCGAACGACCCGGAACGAAAAAAAACGGTAACTCTGGATCATGTTCGTAATGAAATAAAAAGGGCGTTATAGTTTTAGCTTATTTAGTGAAATATTTTTAAGTTAAACAGCTTAGCATTTGCTTTGTGAGCACAGGGACCGCGCAGTTAGGGTAGCTAGAGGGCTTTAGCCGCCCCAATAATTTTTCAAAAATTTCCGGAAAAAAATTATTTAAATTGTTTCTTTAGAACCAGCGTAAAGTTGTCAAAAATTACAAATAGTTGATTCACTTTGCATTAACTCAGTTACGAATTTGAGTTTATTTTGTAATTTGTTACTTCTTACTTACGAATGCCCTACCGATGATTTGAACGTGACGATATAAAAAATCTCAAACACGAAGAGAATCTTTTTATATCACGCATTACAGCTTACCAGAGGAAATTTTTAAAAGCCTTTTGTTGATTTCAAATATTGTTCCTTCCGTCTTTTTACCGTTGATTAACAAAATTGGAAGAATTTTCTGCGCTGTCCCTGGAGCAAAATGTTAATGCAGACTGCAGAACTGAATGGACCCTGAACCACCTCGAAACAGTAAACTATTTTTGAAAAATATTTCCACCGTGTCGTTAGCGAGAGAGAACAAAGGCTAATTTTTGTCAACGTTTTTCGTTTAAAACTGGGGCAACAACAATGCATGTTACACAGGTTGAAGTACAAGTAATCTAGCGGATTTACAGCACATTCCCTATTGCCTCGGTTACAGTTTTTATAATGCTTGTTATACAGGACAATTAAGGTAAGGTTGTGAATTCCTTATCCGGGGAGTCGGTGCCTAGAGGGCGTTACTCCGGGCTGGAGTATACGCTTCCCAAAGAAGGGTATACTCCATAATAGTTTTTTTTTTCGTATCTCTGGGTTGCACCAGTTAAGTACTTTTTGTAGGCAGTTAATCGGTAGTAAAAGAATAACAGCTATAACAGCACAACTGCTCCCGTAAATAGCGTCAGTTGTTGTGTATTGTAAAGAACAGAATAATATTTTCAAGCACCAATGACTTTAATTGTGAACTTTCTGTTACATGTTTTCCAACAAGGAGTTTCAAATAGCACAGAGAACACTAATCGTCCAGCGGTCTCAGCTACAATAAGTTTTTACATTTAATGATGAAAAATCGTAAGAAGATCCCTTACAAAATCTTTACACATTCGTTTCCTTATTTGTATTTTTAAGCCTACGAACGATGAGGCTCGTGCACGTTAGATGGATGGATCACTAGTCAATCTATAATCAACGCTTCTGAGTTTACGACTCACAGCGCTATCTAGAAAGGACCTACTTGTAAGCATTTCTGAGTGAAGCTAGCGTAACAGGCTCTTTGGAGCTAGCAAACTTAAAGACTAGGAAAATTTATCGAAACTTAAAAAGGGCAGTTGCTTCTGGTGTGGTTTGACTGAACTCATTCTCGTGTAAAGATATCTCTACTCTGATCCATATGTTACCTTTGAGTAACAAAATGGTTGTTCAAAAGCTACACCATAGTGTTGCTTGTACTTCCCTTCTCGTATTGCTTCAAAGAGAGCATACTTACTAAGTTGGAATGAACAAGGAGCTTTTGAAATTTAAAACGATTACCTTGTTATTCTCGGAGCCATATGGAGCAATTTTAAAATAAATAAAGGACTCATCATAAGCTTAACATTATCTTTTCATATGTAAAAAGGAAATTTTCACAAATCTCTTTCTTTTGCAGTTAAAGGTAACCTACAATCCAAACCTATTTTCTTGAAAGGTTTACGAACATCAGTTTGGGATGCCAAAAATGTAGTTTCTAAAACGATTCAGTTTTAATATTCTGCAAAAATGAGTAAAGAAAGCAATAGTCAATCCCATGGAGGCCGTCACGCTGTACTGACGTCTGACGTCATAACGTAAAACTGTAGTTTATTGTCGAAGAAATAAAAGCTTTTTGTTAATTGATCAAAAAGAAAAGGTTGTTTTTATTCTACTGGCTAGTTTTGCAATAAATGCAAGCAATAAAACAGACCGAACGAAAGTTTCCTGTTGTGACGCCAGGCGTCAGTGCATGGAATTCACCAGCTGTGCTTCCTTTAATCATTTTTGCAGATTATGTTAACAAATGAACCGTTTTAAAAAGTACATTTTTGAAATCCCGAACTGTTTTTTAACATATGAAAAATATATTGGACTGCAGCTTCCCTTTAATGGGATCTATATGGATGTTTATACTTGCTTTTGGTCGTCTCACTGTCTGACTGGAACTCTTCTGTTACTTGCTTAAGCAAAAAAATAACCCAGAGAAAAAAATGTGGATAACCAATTAATAAAGGTGACATTATCTCCTTTAATTTGCAATATCGTAGCTTCGATCCTAAAAGATGTCGTGTTTATTCTCTTTTGCCGAGCAATCCAAAGAGAGTCTAAATAAATCCATAGTTTTCTCGACAATTCCTCTCTAAAAGAGAAAAGTTCTTTATACCGGATCCTCTTGTTGTTCGCGGGTTTGTAGCGACGATGATCGTGTTGATCTTGTGGTAACAGAACTTAGCCGAGATACAAACGATCGCCTGCAACCTAATATTTCTTTGAATCCATCACGGTAATTCTCATTAAACGTGTAATAGATGATCGGGTTAAGCGCTGTGTAGGAAAAAGACAGAAAGTCAGAAAAGTACAGAAAATTCCCTAGCCAGTGAGGTGACTTGAGTTTATGGATAAACAACCACATTACAAAGTAAATCTGAAAGGGTGTCCAGGCTATAATGAAAAGTGCAACAACCGCAACAAGCATCACGATGACCTTTCTGTTTTCTCTTCCACGTCTTCTCTTTTCCTCCTTCGTATTGTGACGGAGTGCCTTTTGCTGTTTAAGGGAAAAAATGACTATGCTGTAGAGAATAACCAGAAGGATGTTGGGAACGGCAAGGAAGCACACAGACATGATGATAAAATAAGTTCTTGGTGCCTCCATTGGATGGAAAGCTGGTGCCCAGGTTCCGTAGCATTTTGTTTTCCCATCTTCAATTTTAAGACGTCTTGTGTAAAGAACTGGAGAGGCAAACATTATGGCAATTAACCATGTAAGAACGATAATTATACTACATCTTTTTTTTGTCAAAAGCTGTGGTCTTAAAGGAAATGTTATGGCGCTAAAACGATCAAACGCAACAACCAATAAACTCAGCATTGATACAGCCAGAGAAACATTCTCGGTGAATGGCATAAATTTGCACATGACGGTTCCGAACGTGCCACCAATAAACCACCTTTGGCTGTCATCAACAAAAATATCCTTGATTCGCAGTGGCATCGCAAATACGGGTATCAGCAGATCCGACACGGCCATATTAACGATGAAGTAATTTACTGAATTTCTGAGCCTGCGTTTTCTGTAAACAACAGATATGACTAGTGGATTCCCCACTAATGCCATTAAGAGGAACAAGATGTAGGCAATCGTCTTGATACCTTTGACATTAGAAGAGTCTTCATAGGGTCTGCTGTGGGTGGTGACATTGACGTGTGCTTGTAGCTGTGATTCATTCAGCATGCTTACAAAAATCTATAATATAAAGAATAACCAATATGTTTATTTTCTCTGACAATATACCCTAACCGTCTGAGCAATATAACTTTTTTCCAGACCGATGTAGTTTCCTTGATAATGGTGTAAAGTGGGTTAGAGTTTTTAACAGGACTGCCCTCAACACCGTCTTATATGTAAACAGTTGTATCGAAATCCCTATCCGATCTTCAGTAACTTTAACTATAGACCATTTCACAGTTCGGAAAGGTAACCAAGTTTCTACATGAAACCGAGGTAAAGGTTGACCTAGCACATTTAGAGACCATAATAAGTTTCTTTCTTTTGTTAATTATTTCCGCTTCTCTATTTACTGTGCCAAGTCAACTTTTGCCTCGGTTTCATGTATAGGACTTGTTACCTTTCAGGAACCGTGAAATGGCCTCATTGCTTCGTTTTTCCTCTATTCGTATAGCTTTAGCGTTTAATAAATATTACTAAAACGGAACACTGGCAGAGGATGAACGTACTAAGAGTGACAATATTACCATTTTCATTTGAATACTGACACGTACGATTCTGGTATCAGAATGGGTTTAGGTATGTTCTTAGTTTTTCTTTCGTAGCGCGCGCGCGCGCGGCATACTTTTCACCCCAATAAAAGTATACATTTTCTGAAACCTTAATGGTTTTTCCGTTCAAAAATATTGCTTTCCTTATCAATTACGAAAACTGATTTGTCTTACAGGCTTGTGTTTCAGAGGCAAGCATTTGCAAACGAAGAGCTTGATCTCAAAATATATCGAACGCAATGACAGGAACTACAAGCCGAATCAATTAGAACCCAATGGCCACCAAGACGGATCCAGGTTTTTGCGGATTAATGTTTCATTATTTTTTAATAGCAGTCCAAAGTTTACGTGTTTTCTTAAAACAAAAAAGTTCAGTAAAAAGCCCATAACTTCAAATCCAGGCAAAATATCGTAAAACGCTGGTACCATTTTTTATTCCAAGTATCGTGCTATCTTTGCGCAAAATTTTAGCAAGCTGCGAACAATATGTTTTGACTTGGAGCCTTTTAAAGTAGCACAATTTTGCATCAGTTTTTTGAATTACGAGAAAAAGCGAGAAAAAGATTTTGCTTTTGACTTCGCCTGTGTAAACAAGACTAATTGGATATCTGAAGCAATAAGAAAGTTATCCAATCGAATGAGCGTCAGAAACATGAAACCCTATTAAATTTTATCACCTTGTCAAATTTCTGCGAATGCAAAAAGCCAGAACTGTGTTAGGCTATCTGCTTTGTTTCCGTTAAACCGTAGATCCCGGGTGGCAGGCGTCGCAGGGAATCTTGAGTCAGAATGTTGTAAAACTAAAACTAAAACTAATACACACTCGACCATGAGCTCTCAAAATCCTCCAAGTCGAGAAGGAGAAGAAAGAAAAAGGGGGAAAAAGAACAAGTGGATATTGAGGTATTGAAAGGTCATCTTGTCAACGCGATAGCTACTTGCGGGTGATTGAAATGATTTAAAAAAATTAGTGACCGCCAAGCTTTCGCCTAAATTCGAATAGAGTTGTGTTTGGTGTTTTTCACGACATGTAATCTCTAAATATCGCTGTAATCGATTTAATCGTTATATTTCGCTTCTACTAGATACGACGGGGGCAGTTTCATTTCAGCATTGGATACGAGTACAGCCAATTGGGCTAAAAGATTCAAGCCACCGGGAAAAATCTTTTCCCTCGATTTCCCAGACCACGGGCCTATTTTTTTTTTGCTTACTCGATATTCAAATAACTTAACTCCAACAAAGCATCAAGACAAATGCTTATAGATATCAGTATTTCGACCACAAAACTTTACATACGCTTCCTCGGCAACATAATGTTTTGTTTTATGACGTGTCACGTGTCAACATATTAATACGCCGCAAATGTTTCTTGCAAACATGCTATTAGTCTCACCAGTCTCACGCTGGTTTTGAATTTTGTTCAAATTACAAATTTACATTTAAATGAAAGTGTTTTCAATATTGCTTTTGTTGCTAAGCTTCTTTCCATTAGAGTTTACTTTTTATTTGTTACTTATAATGTTACTCTCTAAAAATCGGAACAGTTAGGTATTTGCTTATTTGGCTGACTGGAGTTGGCTCATCTACCATTACTTTCGTAAAATCATTTGAAAAATACAATCATATACCTTGTTTATTGTCGTTACTCATAAAAAACTAGTCACGATCCTGATAGTAACTATCAAATTTGAAGATAATATTAAGTATAATATAATGCAAAATATATATGGTTTATCTGCGTGAAGTAAAAGCTGTTAGATGCTAATATTTTGAGTTCTTAAAAAGAAAAAAAAGTTATGAAACAGTGAGAACTCTTTTTAAAAGTCTGTTCGTAAATTTGAAATTTAATTTCAGTTTGCCAATTTATTACATAAATTTAAAAAATCCAAATGCGCCAATGAAAAGCGCAAACAAACCCCAGCACAAAGCCAAATATTACATGAGTTATACCGAGTTACCAAATTAACTTCGTCGACATGAAAACTTGAGATGCGGCCATGAGAAAATAAAAGGTTCTAAGAAAACTTAATAAAAAGATTAATGCTCCACACAATACAGCGTTGATATATGATCGACACAATAGCCGTTTTCACATTAGAAGACGGACAAGTCGTCTGACGATTTGTTCGTCTTAGTGTGAAAGGGAGACGAACAAATCGTCTTGTGTTACATCATGAATTCACATCACACGTACAACTGACGTCATATGCTAGTGCCAATCTCCTTACTTGATACACGGACAGTTGTTCGACAAATGAGAATTTAAGACGGCCTTTGGTCGATTTTTTCGACTAGACGTCTTGTATTTCTAGAGTGCTAATTAGCCACAATAAAACCCAATGAAGCAATAATCCTGTCGTGTTCTCAGACTTACATTTAGTGTAAGTGTAATATAATATCATGGAAAGTGGATGGAGGATTAAAATTTATAAGTTCCGCCGGAGCAGTTGACAGAAGTGGGAGGCACGAATCGGTCAACCGGACGAAGATAAGAACGCATCAGTATATTGTTGCAAGATTACCTCATACAATAAGTAGCTTGGTTTTCAATTAAAAAATTTCCCAAGCTTTTGCTCTAGGCTGGGTTTATTTGAACAGTGTAAAGCGTTGGTTTGGCCACCGTATTATTATTAACTGTTATATAGATAATCTTTGAGCTGAAAGTTTATCACTCTCAAGCAATCTTTCCGAATTGTTTGACTAATAGCCTTGCATTTCTAGAAAACTGTGTAAGTTGAAAAAAAGTTATGGCATTTTCTAATGTCCAGAGGTTTGCTGTTTTTAATTGTTTTCATCACAAATGGAAAAATTGTTGAGATTTTAGGGTCTAAGGATATATGCATGCGGTGATTGCAGCTTTTTCATGATATAGATGAGAGTATTTGACTTTATATATATAGTCGAATAAAAAGAAAAGAATAATCATATCAAAATGCAGCAGCTTTTTTTCTTTTATTTTTTTAGTTAGATAAAAATCTTCTAATTATTTCCTTAAAAACGAGAACATAAATGCTGAACGCAAACCTTGTTGTGTCTAATTTCTCAGTGTAGTATTCAATTTGCTGCGACAGCTTTCTCTAAACAAACATGGCTCATGAAAGAAAATTGGAGTTCCGCTGAAATATGAACTTTCCTGTTTAAACAAAAACGCTATGTTTTCTTACGTGTTTTAGGGAAATCAAGCTAGTTATTAAGTAAGAGAACGAAAACTGCTTTGTAAATACACATACGACCCAGAAACAAAACCTCTAATATGTGGTGTGATGACGAGGTAAATATACTGTTTTTTCAGTTGTTCTGTGTTGGCACAGCGTACCACATATGTGATATACCAGCTTAAAATATTAAATACTGCCAGCCATAAAGCTTTATCTTCGTACACTTGCATTGGTCCATTCGGTTATAAGATAGACAGAAAAACTGCAGAACATAACATGCGGGAATACTTCAAATATTTTGTTCTTGCGGTTGTAGGGATGTCAGGTAAAGTAACTACGAGATCTATTGTGAGTTTTGTTTTACAATTATGGTGTGTATTGGTGGTGTTTCTTGCTCAAACGAGTTTCGAGTGTTATTTGAGGAATAACGTGAATTCATCTTATACTGGATTTAACATACTGTGAGTAATCACTAGAGGACTTTATATTAGACTGAAATGAAAACAACCAATCGATCCTTGGTAAAACCCTTCAGTTCCAGTTGTATTGATGAAACTTCCAACTATAGCCGATGTACCTTTCATTAAACAGGTTTGGGAGAATTTTGCTTTTCATCTTTAGTAGTTGTTTTTTGATCGTATTTTCTAAGTGTTATGTAATGAGAAGTTAGATGTTGATAATCGGATAACTCACGCATACTTGGACTGGAAGGGTTGATTCTTGTTTGTTTCATACTGTCGTGCATTCTGCCAAGACATATTTTTTTGTTTTTAGTGACAAATAAAAAGACTATTTCCATTTGTGACTTACGACACTGTTAAAAATGTTCTGGACACGTTCAGTCTTGCAGCAAACTCTTTCTTATTCTGGTTAGCGCCAGTCTGCCTTGCGGGAAGCCTGGGACTCGATTCTTGGCGCCGGACCAGTTCACTCAGCTGGGTCTTAGAGTGACTTAGCCTGCACGAAGGCGGCTGGATATGATTTTTTAGCGCGGGCAAGGCACTGCTGCCTTCTCGGATTTCGTGGTTCCAGTACCGCTCGACCACGAAATCCGAGATTACGGCAACGTCGTGCCTTGTGAGCAGGCTAGAAATAACTGGGAAGATGCCGTCTTTGTTCTAACAACTGATAGACCTAATTGCATCTCCTAATGTATATAAGGACTATAAATCGCAAGCCCAGCCTCTCCTTCTCCTACCGGATGACTCAGAAATATCAAAACCATGCATGCATCATTCTGTAAAGGGCTTGAAGTTTGCTATCGATTGACCAATAATTGATTGTAGTTGATTTGCGAATCATCTTTCAATGTAAGTTGAGTCTTTTGGCAATTTGAACAGCAAAAACAAAGTTTAACATTTGGTGTACAGAAAAACTTGATTTACAATATACCTTCAGTTGATCATTTCTTGAAAAAGTTCAATCTTAATCACCATCGATTTTACTTTTCCGTTTTGACAAAAATATTTCGTTTTCTTTTCCAGTTGTCTCCTGTTTTAGAATAGAAAGCCAATCCAAGAGAGATACAAGCGGTAAGAGGTTATTAAGACGTAACGAAACTATATAATAAAATATAATATACAAACAAACAATTCTAGAACGTTGCAACATTTAAAATCCCCATAGGACTCAACGCTGGAAATGTTTGGCAATTATATCGAATTATCTCGAAATTTTGGCTTGTGTGCAGGGCCCGGTTCCTCAAAACCCCGATTAGCTGAATCCAGGGTTAACTCCTAACAAAACCTATTGGTTGTCATGGTAATAAACCCTTGGTTGGCACTAGTCGGGTTTTCGCTTTTCTCGTGCTCTCCCAGTTTCCCGCCTACATCCATAACACGATAGACACATGATAACTTTATGAACTGTTTATCAATTAAGAAATTAGTAGAAAATGTTTTCTGTACGTGTCTAATTTAATTTCTGATTTAATAAAATTGAAAACCCCAGTAAGCAGGTGCTGAATCAGAGGGATTTGAAAAATGCCTCTCAGTGTTCGCTCTCCTGTAGAGATTAAATAAATAATTTTAAAACCCTTGCGCTAGTGGCAGCGAAGGTGAAAATGGGAGGTACTCGATTATCATGCTAAGTACCAGATAAATCATTGTCTTAAGCTTCAGGGCTATTCTTCAGAAATCTGTTATAGGTTCTGCACATTTATATCCCGACCTGTAGTAAATTCCAACCCTCAGTAATCAGTTTAATTAAGCAAACAGAAAAAGCGACTCTATTCTCAATGATTAGTGAACCCTGTTGAGAACGTCGTACATTAAAGGGTAAACAGTTGCTCGAAAAAAGAAAGAGGTGTACGTGCTTGTGAACAATCTTTTATGTAATTTCCATAACGCATTTTTATTGCCTGAAGGAAAATCAAATTAACGGTACCGGCACTTTTAGGTTAGTTAAGTTTGATTTTCAAGTGTTGGCCGCTAGAAACCAGGGTCCAAATATTTCAAAGGCCAATCAGCACTTGGTTAAATCTTGTTTTCCGTCTTTAACAGAGACTGATTCGAGTTGTATTTTTTGAACTGACAAGTTTTTCCCGAGGAAAATCTAAACACTATACTACAAAAACAGTAAGCCTTTCCCTAGAAAAGAAATTAGTCGGCCGCGCAGTGGCCGTGCGGTTAGCGTGTTCGGTTCGTAATCCTAAGGTCACAAGTTCGAACCCCGGTCAGACCACTGTGTTGTGTCCTTGAACAAGACACTTTACCCGACTTTGTTCCAGTCGACTCAGCTGTATAACTGAGTACCAGTTCTGCTGGGAGCTAACCTGCGATAGATTAGTGTCCTGTCCAGGAGAAGTCAAAGACTCTCGTCCGCTTAAACCCTACGGAAACCGGAGATAAGCGTTGGCCTAATGGGCCAGTAGGCCCGAGAAAGGATTTAGCTAGAAAAGAAATTTATAATACCATGTTTGTTTTGTTTATTGAAATCGCACGTCACAGCGGTGTCTCCGTCCTCCGCTATATACCATATTATATGTACCGCAAACATCTTTTCCGTAAAATGCTGCCTTAATTTGTGCTTTTATCTTACTAGAAACATATGCGTTTTGATTTATTAAAAATAAGATAGTTTAGGATCTAGGCTATCACATTCAAACTTGATAAACAAATTTGGAAAATAAAACAAAGCCAGACAGCAAACTGAGTTGTTTTGAAAACAACTCGCTTAAACTAATAATCAGAAACCAAGTTACAATGAATTGTTTTTGAAAAACTTTGTTGCTTACTAAAATTAAAGCTGAAGTGTTGATATGCTGTCAAAATATTAACTGTTTGAAACGCTGCCTTACAGTTAAAAAAAAAAATTTGAAAATTCCGAAAGAAATTATCTCTGCTGAACGACATACAAATATCATTAGTTGAATGGTTTACTTCTGTTTACAGCCAGAAATTCACGATTTTTTTTATTTTTCACTGGAAACGTAAGAAAAGGTGAGATCCAGCTCAAGCAAAAAAGGATATGGTAAACTGTTTGAGAACTTTGGTGCTGTTAAAGTTCGAACAAGCAAGAAGATTAACCCTAGGATGACTTCGTTTATGTTTTTAAGCAGAAAAATTTGTTTTAAAGCTTAATAATATTTTGGGCAGCTTTTTAGATCAATTAAGCGAGTCACCAACTGCATTAGAGGCGTCTTAAGCTCACGAACCAAATATTCAAATAGTCTAACCTGTAATCGCTTCTGTACGAGTTTATCTGACTTTCGATCCTCTTCAAATTGAAGAACCTTCACTTGGCGTTCGAAGTATTTCATCTTTTAAAATAGAGGACCTTTCGAGAACAGTTATAATTTTTCCGAGCTTCTGTACAGTCTTAGTGGTTTTCAGTTATTCTTATAATACTCTTTTATCTAAACATTTAATGTATGAATAAGTTGCCATTAACTCAAAGCCGTTAAAAGCCTTCAAAATCGATATCTTGCTGTGAGCGGCTGCGTTTTCCGAGTTTCAGCTTCTATTCAAAATTTTCTAATTACTATAAGATTCTTTGTCCAAATATGAAATATAAATACATATGCAAAAAAGATACCCGCCGCCGGAGAAACAATTTTGACATATTATCTTATATTTGTAATTTGATGAATATTGCATCATCTTGAAACACCTGAAAGTTTCATATTTCATCTGTTCATGAGATAATTTTTTATATGAGTTGCAAAAATTCAAGTCGAGGTCTCTTTATGAATTTTTCATTTTTAAGCCATTCACGATCATCACAGCTTTGTAACAACTAACAATGTCAGAAGTCTGACGTACACAAACCTTGTTATAAAGCAAAAGAGTTTTGAATAGTAGACGACACGCACAAAATTTGCTTATCAAACCCTTTGATAAAACTTTAATGATACTGAGATAGTATTTTAAATGCACGAAGCATGCATCCGTGTTTATGGTACAAGATTACTTTGCAATTCGTCTAATTGAAGTATTTCTTCATTTTCTCGACTGGAAAACTATTGACGACATTGCTGCTATATTAAAGTTGTTGGTTCAGTTCGTGAGTAATATTGAAAGTTGAGACAAGATTTTCCAATTAACTTATCTATTCATTAACATTAATTCTTTTAACATGCTCCTTTTATAGAACTTCTTAAACTCCACATGCCGTTTTCTCTTACCCTTTGCTAAATTCATATATTGGTGAGAACACAACACGACATATTTACCTCGTGAAAACAAGCATGGGAGATGTTACAAATGAAAGTTTTTAACTTGAATGCACCTGAAGAGGTCAAACGTTTTACTAAGAGAAGAATTGAGACGCCGTTCGAAACATGGCATCAGTACTTTCAAGACGGTTTGGAAAAGAAATTTTTGTCTTTTTGTCGAGCGCAGCATTTGAAAGAAGAAAAAAAAAACTCCTATTGAAAATGGCAATTTTTCAAGTTCTGTGTTTCTAGTTTGGTACAAAAAAACGAACAAAACCGACTACTGTTACAATAAGCATACAAGGTGACATTACGATATCGCGAAATTTTTGCGTTTAGTGTGCATGCATGTTGACTGGAAAAAAAACTAGACTAGGTTTTCATAGGCAATCTATCGAAGATATGGGAAAACACTGCCATATAATCAGCGTTAAGGGTTTTCTTGAAGGAAGTGGTCTATACATAGTGCAAGAATTACTCTCTGCCTAGTTTGATAAAGATGAAACGCTAAACAACAGTTAATGGTCGGGTTTTCTCACACGGCCGACTTAGTGCCGGAAACATCAAGATTTGTTTTTTTACATTAAAAGGGTGAAGTAAACCCAGAAAATGTTATTAAGTCAAAATTTCGTACTTTATAACTGTTTAGAAAAAAAAATAGATAAAAGAAACATCTTAGTGACTTTGTCCATTTTCTCAAATAGAAAAAAAAATTTTAAAACCATGTTCAACCGTACGTTGCCTTAGTAACAAACTACTAGCGTTCAGCTTTTATTGTGAGTGGTTGACACACCGACACAACCTTACCTACTTGTTTTAAAACTTATCCAGTAACTTCATCTTTCCGCATTCATAGTCATATTTTGCCTGAACTTGCCTATGGAAGCACAATTTGTTTCATCTGGTGCACATCAGCTCTCGCCAGTTGCTTGGATTAATTTAATGGTGGTTCCCTTGCTTCAGAACGGTTGAAACTTCTCAAAGTTTCACTGATTTTTTGTTTAGTTTAGAATACTCTTTGTTCAGTCAAATGTCGAAAAAACTGCCAACACTCCGCAATTTTCATAGTCGAATTTTCTGATGCAACTAGCTTCGAACAGACTTTCAATTTAATTACTTTGTTTTTTGAAAAACTACTTGTCCGGATATGAATTTGTGAGAAAGATGCGCACTGCATCAAAGACGACATACAATACATTCAAGAAGATGGCTTTTGTTATTTCTTATCCCTTTAATGTGCCGGCTATTAAAATCATTGGATCATTTAATGTAAACAACCATGAGGACTCCAAATTAATATTATATTATAACAAGTAACTCAATTGGATTTGGATTTCAATAAGTTCATTTACTTTGAACACTTGTTGGGAATTTTCCTGTTGTACTTTGAAAAATATTCATGATTTGCTGATACTTGTGATACAGTTTAAGTTTTTGAGCAACAAACTTAAGCTGCACGAAGTATCTCCAGAGATCTGCAGTCTGTGAGTTTTTTGGCTTTGTACAGGCCTTCGTGACCTTTATTCAGGAATTAAACTCCGAGCCGTTTAAAAATTGTTACCAGACTTTCTGTATAAGAGTTTACATGTTGAATTGAAGTTCAAATATTACTATACATGGCCGCGCGGGGTTACGAACCTTATCTTTGAGTGGTGAAAGTATATATGTCTCTCAAGTAAGCCGGCGAAGCGTGTGATGTTCTGTTTGTTTTCAGTATAGATACTGATGAAATTCCTACCTAAAACACCTGAACACATTTTCTTTAAAAAGAACTGTCAGGACGCCAGTGAGCGGGAAACTCTACTGTAATTGGCTAATCATTTTAGTATAACCATGGCGACTCAAACATCTTCCCACATAAAAGATAAAAGTAGAATCTTTATTGATCGATGAAAATATGATTTTTTGGTAAAAGGAAACAATTCCGGTATCTCGTCAGTATCTATATATTAAGGAAACAGGAAATTATATAAAAAAAAAAAAATCGAGATCCTGTTGTAAACAGGTAAATAGGCTTTGGAAAGAAATAAAGATTGGACTCTTGGATTTTCAGTTTTTAGTACAATTTTGAGGACTGCAAATTCAAAGAATTTTTCCTAAGTAGCTAAACAAATAGATTTACAGTATTCTAGCTTTTCGTATTGTTCTGAAGTTTCTTGCGGTAATGAAGTCAAAACACAAGGGCTAAGAGCTGATTAGACGAGTCCATGGTATGAAACAAGACAGTAAGAGAACGAAGAGAATCTTATACATACGTCTGGTAAGCCCAGTTGGTAAGGCACCAGTCTGTCGTGTGGGTTCGATTCCCGGTGCCGGGCCTGAGGAGAAGTTGCTGCCTTTTCTCTAACATTTGTAAACGGTTAGACCTTTGCTTCTTTTTGGACAAAGGACGTCAAGCCGTAGAGTCCTCATCCTCATGTGGAACCCTATAACTGGATTGTAAAACCTGCTGATTTTCCAATTACTCAAGAGTGCATGTTGGAGACTGTAAATAATAATAATAATAACAATAA